>CM035441.1:61945567-62215567 GCA_020310875.1 Ceratopteris richardii
TGCATTATGTATGCATTATGTATGCATTATGTATGCATATCTGTGTGTATGCATATATGTGTGTGTGCATGTATGTGTGTGTGTATGCATGTATATGTGTGTGTATGCATCATTATGTGTGTATGTGTGTATGTGTGTATATGTGTGTGTATATATATGTGTGTATGTGTGTATATGTGTGTGTATATGTGTGTGTATATGTGTGTGTATATATATGTGTGTATGTGTGTGTGTGTCTATGTGTATGTGTGTGTGTATGTGTGTATATGTGTGTGTATGCATATGTATGTGTGTGTATGTGTGTGTGTGTGTGCACGCATACCTGGCTTCAATGAGTGCGCTCTTGCTCTCTCTCGCTCTCTCTCTCGTGCTCTCTCTCTCTCTCTATCTCTCTCTTTCTCTCTCTCTCTCTCTCTCTCTCTCTCTCTTGTGTGTCCAAATCCCAGCACAAATGTGCCACGAGAATCGAATTTTTTTTTAACATTCCAGAACGTCGCTTATGCAATGCTCTGGAGCAGAGGACGTTGCTTATGCGATGCTAAAACATCGCAGAGAGTTTGCCAACATCGCAAATTGTGTCGCTAATGAGCGATGCTATTTGCAACGCATAGTTTTAGCATCGCATAAGCGATGCTAGCATCACTTATGCGACGACCTCTCATTAAGAAAAAAAACAAGGACCGTTGCTTATGCGACGCTAGCGTCGCATAAGCGACAATTCGTGTTTTTTTTTTCAATTCGGGGGCGTCGCTACACCCCCCCTATTTCTTGTAGTGATACTCTTCGTTTGATGATGAAAGGCAATCCAAATGCCTTGTCATTTGAGGAGTTAGTCTCTTGTTTTGTTGTAAGAAGACCAATCTAGGCAGAACAGGTCAATTATGTGTGTTGCAGATCAAGCTTTTCTGGCTAGTCAGAAGGGTAGAGGTAAATGGATCCCTTCTACTAGTAAGCAAAAATTTGCAAATGCTACACATTTGAAGAAGGAAGACAAAGATGAGAAGAAATCAGAAAAGCAAAAATTGTTGCAAAAATTGTAAAGCAAATGATCATGTCATCAAGAGTTGTTCTAAATTGGATGCTAAAGAGGTAAAGAAGAAAGAGATGGAATGGTTGTTGCAGAGGCCTCTAGACCAAAAAATAGAGTCTGCTAATCTTATGCAGGAAGAAGAATGGGTGTTTACTACTGTTTGGAGTTTTGACCCATCTTCCCATGAGCAGTGCATGTCTACAGTAGACTCAGATGTTTAGTACTTTGATAGTGGGGAGACCAAACATATTACCTCACCACAGTTTCTTCTCTTCACTCGAGCCTACCCCTACATGGAATACTATTACATGCGCCAACAACTCCTATCGTGTTATGGGAGTTGGGAAGATCATTTTGACTACTACCGATGGTAGTTCTTTCACTTTGTCAGATTCTTTGCTTGTGCAAGGGATCAAGAAAAATCTATTATCAGTTTTTGCATTAGCCAAGATTGGCTTGCTTGTGAACCTTGTTGATGACAGATGTACAGTTCATGATCTGTCAAATAGCGATGTCATTATTGCTTCTGCCATTTTATGTCATGGGCTGTATAAGCTCATAGACTATGAAAGATCTGTAAATGATTTGGCATGTGAAGTACATGATTCTCAGGCTATGTCAGATGCAAAGCTTTGGCATGCATGCTTTGGTCATCTAAATTTTCCTAGTTTTCTACGCCTGCAGAAATCTGAAATGGTGTCCTCTTTGCCCAAACTTGAGGCACCCAGTAAACATGTATGTGAAGGTTGTATTCTGGGCAGGGCAAAATGCAGCATTCTTCCTTTCCAAAAGATGGTTCAGTTCGGGCTACTCAGAAATTCTAGCTTGTACATAGTGATGTCTATGGTCCTATGTAGACACCTTCTTTTGGGAACTATCTTTATTTGGTGACTGTCATCGATGATTTTTCCAAGCATGCATGGGTATATCCATTGAAGGCAAAGTCTAAGGTGTTTATGTGCTTTAAATAGTTTTTGGTTCTGGCTGAAAATCTGTCAGCATGTAAAATGGGCACCCTCCATTCTAATCGAGGAGGGGAATATATGTCTTCTGAGTTTAATGCATTTTTGGTTGAACGTGGGATAATAGATCAATGTACAGTGCCGTATACACCTCAATAGAATGGATTTGTTGAATGAAAGAATAGGTCACTCATGGAGATGGCGAGATGCATCGTCAAAAGCCAAGCTTTACCACATAGTTTCTGGCTTGAGGCTATTATGTGTGCAGCATATGTACTGAATAGGTGTCCCACTAAAGCGTTGTAGTCTATCAATCCATATGAGGCTTGGCATCGTTGCAAGCCTATTGGTCATCTGTGTGTTTTTGGTTGTTTGGCATATGCATTAGTGCCTGAACAACATTGCAAAAAATTGAATGATAAAGCAGTAAAATGTATTTTTGTAGGGTACAGTTTTGAAAGTAAAGGCTATCGTTTGTATCATCCACCGACTAAACGCATTTTGGTTAGCCATGATGTTGTTTTTGTGGAAGATGTTATTCAACCATTGCTTTCATAGCTCCAAAGACATGTATGATACTTTGCTGCCTCTTTTTACAGGTGGATAGTCTAGTGCTGGTCCTAATGAGACAACTTCTCAACCTTTGCAGGTTTCATGTGATGATGTATATCATTCCATTTTTTATGCAGATTTACATGATGCACTTGTTGATCAGAGAGCTGATATAGAGCAGGCAAAAACTATGCCAAAATGGCTAGTGTAGACCTTGTGTGATAGCAAATTAGATGCACCTCTATCATATCTTACTCAATTAGGCTCTCATAGTGCCTGTCGCATGAGATTGCTATGCTATGGCTGCCTCTAGTCTCTGTGATGAGACTGAACCTATTTCATTTGATGAAGCACAAAATTTTGAACATTGGATGGTTGCAATGCAATCTTAATATGATGCTGTCATGAAAAATGGCACCTAGCCTTTATGTGACTTGCCTTCTGGCAAGAAGGCCATTGGCACTAAGTCGGTATACAAGCTGAAGCATAAACCTAATGGAACAGTTGATCGGTATAAAGCTAGGCTTGTTGCAAAGGGTTATGCGCAAGAAAGAGGCATTGATTTTGATGAAACCTTTGCTCCTACTTGCTGAATGACTATTATTCATAGCATTAGTGCACTTGCAGCTCATCGTGGTTGGAATGTACATCAGTTGGACATTAAAATAGCATTTCTCAATGATGACTTGCATGAAGAAGGGTATGTTTTTCAGCCCCATGGCTTTGTGCAGAAAGGGCATGAAAACCAAGTGTGCAGGTTAAAGAAGGCATTATATGGTTTAAAGCAAGCACCACATGCTTGGTATGAAAGGATACATGCCTATCTCATTGCACATGGTTTTGAGAACAGTCCAACTGAAAGCACCTTATATGTTAATCGTGCTAATGATGTGCTTCTGATCATTGTAGTGTATGTTGATGACATGCTTCTCGCTGGTCCTCATGACACACATATTGCTGATTTTAAGGCTGATTTGCATGCCTCATTTGAGATGTCTGATCTGGGGCATTTGTATCACTATTTGGGCACTCAATTTATGCAAGTTTATTGTGGAATGCCTTTGTGTCAAACAAAATATATTGACACATTATTGCAGCATTTTGGCCTTGAATACTGTAAGCCTATTGCCACTCCTATGGAGACAGGTTTATGATTGAATCTTCATGATGTTGGAGAGGCATTTGATGTTGTTCTCTATCAGTAGGCTGTTGGATACTTGATTCACTTATGCATTGCTCGACGAGATATTCATTTTGTTGTCTCACAGATGAGCAGGTTTATGCATTGCCCAGGTGTCAAGCATTGGCAGGTTGTTAAGCGCATCTTTCGCTACTTAAATGGTACCCACCTACTTGTATTGTTTTATCCCAAGGGGGAATCACTACCGCTAGATTTGCATGCTTTTTCTGACAGTGATTGGGCTAGTTGCTATGACACTCGTGTGTCCACGAGTGGCATTTGCTTCATGCTTGGTAGCTCATGTATATCTTGGTTGAGCAAGAAGCAGCCTACTCTGGCCACTTCCAATTGTGAGGCTGAGTATAGGGCAGCTTTCACAACGACTATTGAGTGTGTGTGGCTCAGATGCGTTATGGCTGATTTGGGTGTTGGTCAGTCTTCTACCACCACCATCTTCACTAACAGTGAGAGTGCATTGCCAGTTGCAAGGAACCATGTGTTCCATGCTTGCACTAAGCACATTGAGGTGCATTATCATAATGGCAGGGAGAGGTTCTCTACTAGGGAGATCAGTTTGGCATATGTGCCCATGCAGGACAACATTGTAGACCTTTTTATGAAGGCTCTGGGTAGGGAGAAATTTGAAGCTTTCTGCAAAGCTTTGGGCTTACTTCCTTTTGTGTATTGATTCCACATAGCTTGGCACTTCCTTATACATGTCTTTTAGCTCCTTTTTCACCACATCACTCCCAAGGGGGATTTGTTGATATATTTAGGTAATGATGTGTGTGAACACTCTAGGACCATCGGGGCACCTTTTTCCCTCTTTAGGAGGTCTTTTTCCCCCGGCTTGTATATACACCTATTGCCCTTATGGGCTACTTATCTTTGTACATTCTTGTGGTAATACGTTCAGCATTGTGTGTTGTGCTCCAAGCTTCGTCTTCTTCCTTGTGTTGTTTGTGTGCGTCTGCAGATGTCTAACTCCAACAGAGCTTGTCCATGAGTGTGTTGAAATATGGAAGCTTCATATCCATATACAACTCCACAGTAATGGTGAATGCTTCCCACTTATCATCTGCTTTCATTCCATTGATGAGTTTTCTAAGAATTTTCTCCTCATCTATGACCTTTTCAATGCTTCCTAACTGATAAAAAATATCCTTCATCTTCGTGACAAAGTCAATGAAACTTTGCTTTGGTTGCTTCTTGAGAGATATGAACTCCATCCATAATTGGTTTTTAATAGACTCGGTGCTTGCCAAGAAGAATGCATCCAAAGCATTCTATATCTATTTTGATGTCTTATAGTTCCTAATGTGTGGAAGTAGAAATCAGACATAGAGTTCATAATGTATCACCTTGTCAAAGCATCCTTTGCACATCATGTGTTCAACCTCACTTGCTCCTCTTGTGTTGGTTGTCCTTTGATCTTTAGCATAGGAACCTCTAGAGATGTATCAATAAAGATCTCTCCCTTTTAAGTATGCATCCATTCTTAAAGACCATGCTACATAGTTTCTTTGATCCAACTTGTCAATTGATGATGGGAATCCATTACCATAATGTCTAAACTATGATGATGCTTTGATACCACTGTAAGAAGTGATGGCCGTTTTGAGAGATGAGAAGGTATTGGCAAAAAGTTTCTCTAAGCCAGCCTATTTCTCACTTGGACTCTCTAATAGACTTCCAAATCTTGCAATTTGTGCAATTATACCTTGAAATGTTGATTCAAAAAATTTAAGTCAAGACATACAACTCTCACAATATGCATACATAGAGAAAACCTTGTGTTTATGGAGGTACGCTCTTAGAAAAACACTTAGGGCTCACAACCTGCTAGAAATTCACCCAAATCCTTTTGCACAACTTCAAATTGGTACGTAAGGGAGCTAACACAGGGAAGAGCTAGATATTTAGTATATCATGGGGTGATCCAATCTTTTTAGGAAGCAGATGATGCTTATACAAGTCACATAGATATGGTCATATCTCAATACACCAAGCTCCAATGAATAAAATATTTTATAGAGACACTTATAAGAGTGTTACCGTTATGGTTCAATTGATGGTTAAGTGAAAGCAACCATAACTTCACTTCTCACTTGCAAAAAAGATTGATTAATATTAGGAGCATGCTTAGATATGACAAGGAAATCAAAAGGAATAAGATGTAGTTGTACTTTAAAGATTGATGGGTGGGCAAGGCAGATAAACTCACCAAACAAACGTGTAGACAAGAAGCTCCTCCCAATATCAATAACAACAAAGGTATTGAATGCACTTCTAATGCTAAAAATTGTGAGTTAACATTCAATCACTTGAACCAACTACTTTGGGATTTTTCCATGCTTTCTCCTTTAAGGCGGGAATGCATGGCCACCAAAGGCATCATCAAAGGCAGGTCCAATATTGATGCAATCTATTGGGAATTGAACTCACAACCTTCTAGATAAGAGTATGATGAGCTAACCACTTGCCCAAAAATCCACCGTTGAGGATTACTTCCTAATCCTCTCTCTTAAGGTATGGTTCAACCATTCCCTACTAGGATTATGTGACATTCCTTTCCCCTTAGACTGACCATTGCCCTCAATTCTCACTTGTAGACCCTTCTATCTAACTTGGGCCCTTTCCCATGTTTGATCACCTCCACTAACCTCAAATTTCAGCACTTATACCTATCTAGCCCACCTCTCTCTGGTGCTCAAATGCCCATGCACCTTGCTTCTTTAAGCCAATTTTAGACTCTCCCACAGTTAAGTGATTCCCAAGTGCCCACTAGATTTGGAAAGTTCAGTTTGAGAGCTTTACAAGGGTACCTTACATGCCTCAATTCGACATACGGATTGAGAGATATACTCGAACCTTTATTGGATACAATTCTCAAAGTGCTACCTTCTCCATTAGTATCCCTTCACATATTAGAGTGCCCAAGCACCTTTTTTAGAGGCCATTGGGTCAATCCACCTTGACTAAGCCTACTTCCTAGGCTTTTATACCAATTTTGGGAATTGAACTCACAACCTCCTAACTAGGAGTATGATGGGCTAACCACTTGCCCCAAAAGCCATGGTTGAGAATTACTTCCTAATCCTCTCTTTTAAGGTATGGTTCAACCATCCCTTGCTAGGATTATGTGACACAATCATTGATGTTTGGAACGGGATGGATTGCACAAAGGATTCAACCCAAGACATTCTCTTGCTCAGAGGTCGACTTTGAAGAAGCCTATAATAGACTCAAGGGGGTCTTTATCCTAGAATCCCTCAACGACCTTGAATGCAACCCCATGTTTACGAAAATGGTTTTCGTTCTCATGGGGAATGCTTCAGCTCATATTAATGTTAAAGAAAACCTCTCCAAGGCTTTCTTTCTTAAGCGCTTGACTAGGAAAGGTTTCCCATTGGCCTTGTTGCTATTTGCTATCATCACTAAAGGTTTCCCATTGGCCCTGTTGCTATTTTCTATCATCATGAATGGGCTTAACTAGCTTGTTAGCAATTAAGTTTGATTGTAGAATATTTCCGTGTCTCTTGCTCCCCCACATTCAGGATCCTATGATTCTTAGACTCTTCACTCACAACACCAATGTGTTTTTTGTCGAACACACTGAGTGTGTCTTTGATTTCTAGAACTTCCTTTTGAGGCCTCTATCTTGAGAATCATCCACTCAAAGATGGCAAACTGGGTACCTCACGATGAAGAGGAGAAGGTTACCAACATCGTTTTTCTTGTTTTGAAAAAAAAAACAATATCCTTCTTCTATTTCTTATAAATCATCTAGGGATAAATATCTTCAATAATAAATTCTGTTGTGGAAACCAATCCCCTCAACCATATGTAAAACATCAAATCCATTCAAATGATATCTATATAAATGTGTGTACGTCCTTGACCTCTCTACATTAACCATGTTGCGTCTAGGACTTTTCTAGTGTGTTCTAGGACTTTTGTCACAAGCGTTTGGCAAGAAAAATAGGCTAAATGAATAATACGCAAACAACGGGTTTGAGCGACTCAAACTCTCTCTTCTTTTTTTAATGGAGGTTTATCAAAAGGCTACTACCTTGGGCTTTAACTTGAAATTACAACTCTAGAGGGTGAAGGTTTGGACATAGTACATCTGGAACCCCCTTATCCCACAAGAATAGGGGTTACACTAGTTTTAACTTGTTTCAACTAGTTACACTGGCCTTCGGTCCACAAGCTATCATATCGTACGAAGGGATTGAACCTTTGCCCTTGCCTCAAGAGGTGAAAGGCCCAACCACGTGACCTAACGTGCACGAAAAACTCTCCATTTTTCTGTCATGCAACTTGGGGTATTAAAATCCATACATTAAAGTTCTACTCAAATTACAGTTAACGTAAGGAAAGATGCGTTTCTCTTCACCAATTAAGAGTCAATCTTGATATGCGTGTGTTTTCCTCTATGTTTTCTCGACTATTTGACACAAAATGGAGGGATTTGATTTAGAAAATCTACATTTTCATGTCATCTTTCACAGAAGGGGGACCGAGTTACAAAATCCGTTTTTGTTGTAGGGCCTTAAACACAAAACCCTACAATTGACTTAGAAAGGGTAAAAAAACAGACATAATATTCAAATATACATTGAGCAGAAACATGAAACTCAAGACATGCCTCAATTCAGTATTAAAACTTGTATGAGGAAGAATCCTTTTCTACATGCTTTTGAATCCTCATACAAGACAATGCTTTGTCTTTCTTCGTTACAAAGAACCTTTGTGAAGCCCAAAAACTTTTTGAGCAAAGTCTCCTAGCTTCTATAGTTCCTAATGCCTCATAAAGTCCCCTAGTATCCCAAAAGGTTATTTGATTCCTTCTTTTCATACGCACTAGGTTTTTTTTATGTGGTCTTGTGCTTCCTAGAAGAAGAATTCAATGATCAAATAAGATGGGCTCCGATTCATAAGCAGAAAAGACAAGGAAAGGAGGTTATGGACGGTCTACCTATGCATCCCATGAAATAGCATTGTGGTGCCCAAATTTTGAAAGGCTCTAATCAGATTTGCTTGAGAATGAATTTGTATGTCATGTCTATATCATCAAGAATCCTAATGAATCTTAGGGATTTGGAATTCATGTATCTAGTCCAAAGAAGAAATGTACAATTGTAACCAGGTTTCCTAGGAGACGGTCGTTAGAGATGAGGCATCGATTCCCAAGTGAGATTTGGATGCTCTGCATGAGGAAGATTAAATTATTCAATTAAATCGTGCAGCTTGAAGCTGCCAACTCCGTTAATCAAAGAGGTCAGAAGCTTTGTCTCGCTGCCGATAGCCCATGGCAAAACATCAGAAAACGACGAGACCATAACATTCCTTTTCATCTGATGAAATAATGGTATGCTTGTCGTGTTAACTCGATCCCGTGAGCCACATTGAGGTGTCTCAGTCTACACAGTCCGGGAGATTAGGCTAAGGCCGAACTTCCTTTATTAAAAAAAAAAAAACATGCGAAGTCGCTATTTGCAAGAAGATAGAAAACGCAAAAAGGTTTCTGTGGGACGGTTCTGATAATAGGAAAAAAATTGCTAAAGTTTCCAGGGAAGTTTGTTGTCTGCCTAAAGAGAAAGGTGGCCTGGGATTACTGTATCCTATTAAAATGGCTGACAACATGGCTGCTAAGTGGGTTTTTAGAAGTATCGGGTGTAATGAAATATGGGCAATTCTTATCCATAGGAATGTATCTAAATTTTATCTGACCAATTATAGGTCCTGGCAAAACATTAGGTTGTGGGATATCATATGTTGTCCTCACCCCATTTCCCCCACTGGAAGCCCTCTGGTCTGCAAGATTTGGAAGGCTTGGTTTAAATCTAAATCTATGTTTAACCCCCGAGATAAATTGAGATCTTTTTCTGATTTCTATGTGCAGGAGTCTCCGTGGCTGGGTTGGTTGGCTCACTGGAATAAAGGCAATTTAGCTATAAAGGAGCATAAGTGTCACAAGCTCTCCTTCAAATCTTGTGGAGATTTTATGGTCAATGGAGACATGATAGAAGATCAGGCCTTGTTAAATATGCCTAATATCTCCTTGTCCTATTTGCAGGTTCTTCTTCAGCATAAGGCTATGCTTGAGGTGCAGCTGAATCAATGTAGATGGAAGGTTCTCAAGCTCAGGACTGTTGCTGAATGGATTTTCTGTAACTTCAAAAGGAATAAGGGTTCTATGGATATCATTGTCCCAAAACTGAACAGGCTCTGGAGTGTCAACTAGTCCCCCTTTCAATGGTCCTTCAGATTTAAATCTCTGTGGGCTTACCCTGATTCCAGAAAACATTCCTTTCTCCAACGGTTGATTATTCATAAAGGTCTTTGGGTGGGCCCCAAAGTCAGGAAAATATTTGCTGATGGAGGAAAATGTGCATTTTGTGGCAGAGTGGAGGATGTTTGTCACCTATTCTTTGAATGTGCCCATGCTAAACCCTTTTGGTTCCCTATTGAAAACTACTTGCAGAGTATTCAAGCCCCCAAGCTCCAAAAGTTGGAGCTTGGTTGCTACAGAAATATGGACATCCTATTGTGGAACACCTGGAGAGGTCACATCTTGTGGGCCATCTGGCTAAGCAGAAATAATAGAGTTTTTTGTCATGTGAGGAGGAACTTCCTCATTTCCCTCCCCAAGACCCTTAAGAAAGTTGCAATCCATTGTATAAAATGCATTGTTAGGCCCTCTTTGCCCCCTCAGGACATTCACTCTCTTTTGTATGAAAACGAGTACTCCTGTTGGAAAGCTCTGTTAGCTCAAATTTATTTTGGGCACAGATTTGCCATGTTGTACTCATCGTAACAGTTTTGGTCTAAGGTGCTCCTGCCCTCTGCACTGATGTATCGTTCCTCTGTCAATTTATATTTTCCTGCTTTTTCCAAAAAAAGAAGATAGAAAAGTGTATGTGATTCAACCAGAAATGAAGCTTCTCGGAAAAGAAGAAGAAGCAGCACCATCATCATATGTACGAAGCTGAAGCATACATAGATCCGTTTGAAGTAAAAGGCTGAAGCAGAGGATCGAGCACCATCATCATATGTACGAAGCTCAAACATACACAGATCCGTTTGAAGTAAAAGGCTGAAGCAGAGGATCGCCATATCCAGAAGACGTCATATGTACGAAGCTGAAGCATACACAGATCCGTTTGAAGTAAAAGGCTGAAGCAGAGGATCGCCGTATCCAGAAGACGTCTTCAAATGCACTGTTGCAAGAGAGGTCACATATACCTGTGAAACTGACAAGTGTACGAGGAGAAAACATTAAAAAGTACAGGATTTTTTTCATAAGCAGATCTCAACGTGCCTCACGAAGCAGATCTCAACGTGCCTCACGAAGCAAGACTTGATAGATGCTACATCGATCAGAACACCATCCTTCAGTGGGGTATTCCTTCGATTTCCCAACACATGGACCTCACTATCTCAGACCACTATCCGATTACTCTGTCTTTCAAACCGATTCCCATGTTTCAGAAAGCTCCTTGGTTTCATGCTTGTCAGACATCGTTTTCCCTCCCCTCTGTCCACCAAGAAATTTCTGAGGTGTGGACGGAAGCCTTTGCTTACTGTAATGAACCGGCTAAGTGTTGGAGAAGCGCAGTAGAAAGGACTCGAAAAATCCTAATCAGGACTCAAAAGGCTATAAGAGAAATCCAAAAAAAAAGAAGAGAAACGGTGTACCGGAGGCTCTCACGGCTTGAAGAAGAGGTGAACAAAGGTAAGTTACATTGCCAACAAGGTCTTTTGAAAATCAGGGGAAGACTAAGATTAGAGGAGGAGGTTCAAAGGAAAAATCTTCAAATTTTCTTCAAAGATTGGTGGGCAGGGAAGGCCGACAAACCAACGAAAGAGATGTGTAACATCCTCAAAAGGAAACAAGCTAGGGAATCCATCCCCCTATTGGTCGATAACAATGGAACTGAATGTTGCACGGAAGTGGAGAATAGATCTATCATCGTCGAACACTTTACCAATCTTCTCGGGGTCTCGACTCCTCTTTCCCCCCACAGGCGCAACTCCATGGCAACCATCTCAAGGGTTGCTCAAACCAGAATCCCACAGAACTTGATTGCTCTACTGGATGCTAACATCTCCGAGAATGAAATTATCGAGGTTATTGATGCCCTTCCCAATGGGAAAAGTCTAGGTCCGGATGGCCTTACCAATGAGTTTTTCAAGTCCTTCAAACATCAAGTGGCCACCCCACTACGCCTCGTGTGGCATGAGGCTCTCTCCTTCGGTGCCCTCCCTGAGTGCCTGAATAATGGCGTCATCAAGTTAATCCACAAACGGGGAGATAAGAACAAAATTAAAAACTGGCGTCCGATTACCATGCTCCAAACAGGATACAAGATAATTGCAAAAGTTATCGCCAACAGAATCTCTTGTCATTTAAAGTCATGGCTGTGCGAGGACCAGAAAGGTTTTATCAAAGGTAGATCTATACTTGAAGCAATTCTTGATATTTGGGAAGGCCTTGCTTTTGCTGAGGAGTCTGCTCAAGATCTGGTATTCATTAAGATCGACTTCGACAAAGCGTATGACAGATTGGAATGGGACTTTATTCTTCAATCATTGAAAGACCTCGGATGCAGCCAAAAGTTTACGAAGATGGTTTCCACTCTTCTTGGAAATGCTTCAACTAGAATAAACATCAACGGTAAGCTCTCTGAGCCCATTCGTTTAAAAAGATCAATCAGGCAAGGCTGCCCTCTGGCTCCATTACTATTCGCTATCGCCTCGAATGGACTCTGCTGCCTATTAAAGCATCACTTGGGCGCTCGCAATCTCAAGGGTCTTTCCTTACCTCTAAACGATGGCCAAATGATTGTGAGACTTTTTGCTGATGACATGAATGCCTTTGTGCATAACGATATAAACAGCATTGAGGTGTTTTGGTGGTGCCTCCACACCTTTTGTGTGGCATCAGGCTCAAAAATCAACCATGCTAAAACTGCTTTTAGAGCAATCAGCGGACATACTCCCCAGTTGTTGGTGGATCAGGGGTGTCAAGTTATCCCTAGTGGTCAAGTCTTCCGTCTCCTTGGCATTCCGATGGGATTCGACATCTCAATGGACCAACGTTGGAACTGGGTGCTATCCAAACTAGATAGGAAGCTGAATCATTGGAAAGGTATGCAAGTCAACCTGGCAGGGCGTGCTATGGTTGTTAACACATTTATGTTGTCTACAATTATTTACTTTATCTCGTGTTGGAGACCTAAGGAGAAAGACTTGGCCAAAGTGGAAAGAATTTGCAGAAACTTCCTTTGGACTGGGGACCCCAACAGGAGGGGGATTCCCAAAATCAAATGGGAAACTTGCATTAGCCCTAAAGACTCAGGGGGCTTGGGAATTTTGGATATTGTTGGGTTGGCAGACAAGTTGGCGGCAAAGTGGCTTATCAAGGCTTGGAGCAATAGGGAGTCCTCTTGGGCTAAATTGATCTTTAGAAACACGGAAGACCTTACCTTAGTTGGCCACCCTGGTTCGAAGGACATAGGGATTCTCACGCTTTTGTTCTCCCCCTACCCGGTCTTCCCTAAAGGCTCTAGCCTCGTGTGTTCCTTATGGAAGAATTGGAACAAGGCCAAACAGTTCATCAGAATCAGTGATGAGTGGAAGTGGGCGGCTGGCATAAGACAAAATGACTCTATTTGGTTCCCGATCAGTGGCATTCGGGGGGTGGAGTCTTGGAACCTCCAAACTGCAAGGCGGTTATGGAACAAGGGGTTCAAACAGTGGAAGCAACTCTGGAAACAAGAGACCAACCAGTGGATTAGGTTCGAAGAATTGGATCCGAGACTTAGAGTTACCTTTGAGGAATGGACTCTTCTTCAAAGCAGGTGTTTAGCATGGGACCGCTCAACTACCCGCCTTCTCTGCGGTCAGGATCTTCCTTGCTTGGAGGGCCTCAAATGGAGCAATGGTAAGAAGCTATCCAGAATCCCCAACTTCAAAGAGGATTTAGATGTTCACCACACCCTTAACAAGAGATGGTGCCTTTCTTGGACCAAACTTCGGTGGGAGCTAAAATTCATGTCTATTTGGCACCCCCTAATTGAGGTCAAAAAATCCGTTCTCATGTGGCAGATCTTGCATAAAGGTATCTGGACCAATGCAAGGGCTAACAAAATCTGTGGTGTGCCGCCATGGTGCAAGCGTTGCCATCGGTGCATCGAAGATTTCGCTCACCTGTTCTTCGACTGCCCCAAGTCCCGTGTTATCTGGCATCACGTGACCCGAGTATTGAGACTCACGAGTCAAATCAACTGGCAACAAGTGATGTTGGGTGAGGCGATCGGCTGCTCATCAAGGCTATGGAATGCCATCAGAGGTGAGGCTCTCTGGAAGATTTGGAGGGAGCGTTGTGCTGTCAATTTTGGCCAAACTCCTAAGGAATGGTCGATCGAGAAATCCTTGTTTCTCCTAGGTAAAAGAATCTCCCGAATCAAGAGATCGCCACTGTTTAGACATCACTGTATTTATCTCCTCGAAAACAACAAGTTGAAACCCAAATGGGTCCCACATGAGGGTGATGATAATTTTATCCGCCTCATTTGTAATGCCCTGTAGCTTGCCATACTCCTCCCTTGCATTGTGGGATTTGGGGGGTCCCATGGGCACTAGTCCCATTCACTTGTAACTTTTTCTCTTTATTATAATTAAAGTCCTGGAGATTAGGCTAACTAAGGCCGAACTTCCTTTATTTAAAAAAAAAAAAAAACGTGCCTCACGAAGCTTAACGTGCCTCACGAAGCCTGCGTCAGCGAGTTCAGTTAGAGTTGGACCATGTCAATACGCAGACAGAAAAAGCTCGTCTTCTGTACCAAACAAATGGTATTCGTTGCACCAACTCTCGGCAACACTCAAAAAGTGGGTCTCATGCGGCCATCCTCTCCAGCGACATGACGTAAAACACATATTTCTGAATAGTTGAAAAGTCTAACCTTCACGACAAGAATTGTTTTTTTTGAAACAACACTCGCTTTAAATTATAAAGAAAAGAAGGAAGAAGACACAACAGAGTTAGTGAGAGATACGAAAAAGGAAGAAGATACAACAGACTTAGTGAGAGATATAAAGAAAGTTGATAACTTTTTAGTTTCCTTAGTGGAAGCCCACTAAATTTTCTGTTTCCTTAGTGGGAAGCCCACTAAATATTTAGCTTGTTGTTTTACATCTTAAGGTGGGGAGGGAATATCTTGCAATTCTTGATTCTTCTATTTAAATCACCAAGAAACTTTTATATCGACCATTTTTTAAGTGGGTTCCTGAAGTTGACAGTGCATCTTTGTTTCCAGATCTTCCAAAGAGCTTCACCTCTAACAACATTCCAAAGTGGAGAGGATCATCTGATGGCTTTCCCAAGTACATCTTGATTTGAGTTGATTTGACACTAATTTTATTACCATGAATGAGGATCTCCTATACTGAAAAGCTCCTTGGGCACGAGAAGAAGAATTCACCTAGGTCTCCCATACCATGGAGGAAGTGACTGCACCAAGGGGGAACACTGCAAATTATATCAGCATTGATATTAGTTAGAATTCCTAAAGAAGAATTAGCCACATCAATGCCACTTTATTTTTCTCTAAGAGGATGCTACATGTCCATAAACATGAATTCCTATCTTATCCACAATCGATTTTCACACCATCTCCTGTTTAGCAAAACATGAATCTCCAAGTTCTTCTTGATATTCCATGCCTTTTCCAAATTGATGCCATTGCACCATCTCATACCTTCAAACTTCAGGGGAACTTTTTCGAGAAGGAAACAAAACTTTGAGGCTTTTGATGAATTGATTTTGTGTATTAAAAGGCGCCATTCTTCAAAGCCAACTCTTCTAGCGGGGTCAATATCCTCAAATATGATCGAGTAGCTTCTATCTTTCTTCATAGGTGTTTCCAAGAGTGAAAACCTTTCTTCCATACTTTCTTCATTCTTTGGTGGCATTTTGAATCAACCACCTTGTTGTGTTCGATGGGGAACCAAATAGGATCATTGTGTCTAATATCAACCACCCACTTTGAGTCTTCATTGATCATGCAGTACAACTTCATCTTGTTCCAACTCTTCCATAAGGATCAGACCATATATAAGCCCTCGTAGTTACCAAAAAAGGAGAGAACAAATGGGTGAGCAAATGGATGCCTTTCAATCCAAGAATGTGGATAAGCAAAAGAGAATTCTTCTTCATAAAAATTAATTTGGCCCAAGTGGCAATGGCATTACTCCAAGCTTTGATATTCTATAATAAACATAATTCTACCAAGAAATCTAACTACCAAAGCTTACTAGTAGAACTACCTCAAGTAAGAGAGAGCATGTATCCACCCATACGTATACCTTTAGGCCAAGGGGGTGAATGTCCTTGGGCTTTTCCAAGTTTCTAAGCAAGTGTCCCTCATGTGGACACTTTTCCAAGGGTGATCACATGGCTTCTAATTTTTCAAGGACTATCATATGCCTTTAAAATCACGTGCAGATACACGCCAAGGTGGCACTTAGAGAATCTTCTCCCAAGAATAAGGTTCCCACACCTTTGGACAAATGAAGCCTAAGGTTTACTAAATCATTCAATTGGGAGCTCATATGAATAAATACCCCAAGGGTTAAAGCCAAGGTTTAAA
Source organism: Ceratopteris richardii (assembly GCA_020310875.1). NCBI lineage: Eukaryota > Viridiplantae > Streptophyta > Polypodiopsida > Polypodiales > Pteridaceae > Ceratopteris > Ceratopteris richardii. Next base: position 61,961,951 of record CM035441.1, read on the forward strand.
CCCAAAGACTCAAGCAAGTGCCAAGGGTAAATCAAGGGCTAAACCAAGGTTGATATACAACATGTTATAAACTTTAGAATCAATTTATTTAGCCTTCCATACCCATGAATTATACAAAATTCCTTCCCCCTAAAATATTTAGGTGCTCAAAAATGTGCACAATTATAATATCTAGAATATTCCCCTTTGCACCATGTTCTATACATTGAGCATGTTCATCTCTCTTTCTCAATTCATCTTCCATAATCATAGAAGGGTTACTACCATCATATTCCCTACCCAAATCACTTTCCCTTAGTCCAAGTATATGTACATGCATGCCTTGTACATATGGACTAGTGAAATGGGTGGATTTCTCTTCCAGTCTTAACTTAATTTTTCCCTTTATTGCATTCACATACCTCAATCTCCATAAAATCTTTCATTTTGATACACCTTGTACCTTCTTGAAATGGAAAATTTTAGGAGTATGTAATAGAGGTCCTAGCTCTACCTTGAAAGGGTTGGAAACTAGATTCATATTTCACTTTCAGCATAAAAGAGAGGAATCATTAGATGTCCTTCACCTTAATCACTCTTCTATAGCCCTTTCTGTTGGTACATTTGGCAAGCCTAGATGCTTGACCAAATGATAAGGACTTCTCACATATTCATTTGGATCATTTGTGAAGTGCATATGAATACCTCTTGTAAAAGTCATGGATAAAAGTAAATAGAAATGAGTTCAAGGAATCTCATGATGTTAGGAGCCAAGAACCTTGAATAATTGGCGGTTGGGATCAAATCAATCAAAACCTTAAGTGTAGGAGCACTTTTAGGTGAGGGAAATTCAAATTTCAAATTCTCTCTATGTGTATAAATAGAGGTGATGTTTAGTCACAGGATATGACAAGGAAGAGAGATCCATTTGTAACGAGGAAGGAGATAAGGGAAAGAGCTCACACACACACACTCTCACAATCAAGTAGAAGCGCACACACAGATCGAGGCAAGGAAGAATACTCTTCTTCTTCTTTTTCTATTACATAAAAGGAATGTACAAGAATGACCTAAAAACAAGAATACAACAAGTGCAATATATAAAGATCAGTACATAAAGAAAAATCTAATGTCCACAAATGAGTGAGCTGGCAAAAAACAAATGTGCCATCACTCTCAGTAGATAAATCTAGTACAACTCAATGAAGCATCCCTGACATATACTAGCATGACCACTATACATATCAGAGAAATGGAAAACTGGTATGTGTCATCCTAGATCATCACATGTTGAGCGTGATATCTCAACACTCCCCCTCAAGCTCAATGTCATATCCTCTAATCCAAGCATCTTTCGAAACTTCTTCACCTTCTCTGCTCAAAGTGCTTTAATGAAAATATCAGCAACCTGCTCATTTGTTCTCACATATACAAGATCAATATCACCTGCCAATACCTTCTCTCTAATGAAGTGATAATGTACCTCAATATGCTTTGTTCTAGCATGAAAAACAGGGTTCCGTGCTAGCTGTATGCTTCTAAGATTATCACAATAGATCGTGATAGGCTTTTGCACTTCCACACCTAGATCTGCAAGTAGCATCTCTAGCCATGATGCTTCACACACTATCATTGCAGCACCTCTATACTCAGCCTCTCTACTCGATAAAGCAACAGTATGTTGCTTCTGGCTACTCCATGTAATAGTTTCACTCCTAAGTGAGAACGGAAAACCACTAGTAGATCTTCTATCTCGAATGCAACAAGCCCAATCTACATCGGTGTATCCATGAACCTACAAATCTACACGAGCTTCATATAACAATGCATAATCCAAAGTAGCACTCACATAACGTAGAGTGCGCCTCAAAGAATCCAAACGTGGCTTACTCAGAACCTGCATAAATTGACTCTCAAGTCCAACAGTGTAGCTTAGATGAGGCCTTGTAATTGTGAGATATATCAAGCTTCCCACAATTTTCCCATACATAGTAGCATTTTCCAATGCTTCCCTTGAGGTAGTATCCAACTTCAAATTCTGACCTAATGGCATAGAAATTGGCTTACAATCAGCCATACCATACTTTTGCAACATATTCAAGGCATATTGCCTTTGCAACATCCATATACATGTTTCTGTATGTATAAACTTAATGCCCAAGAAATAACGTAGCACACCAAGATCTTTAATGTCAAATTCCTGCATAAGAAGTTGCTTTACCTCTTTAATTCTTTCTTCATCATCACCAACTACAATCAAGTCATCAACATAAATAGCCACAATTGTTATTTCATCATCACCCTTCCTTGCATATAGTGAATGACATGCATCACACATAGAAAACCCAATGGTGGTTAAGTAATCAGCAAATCTTACATGCCATGCACAAAGAGCTTGCTTTAGCCCATACAAAGCCTTTTGCATCCTACAAACATATTCTGGATGCTTTGAATCTTCATATCCTTGTGGTTGGTCCATGTATACTTCTTCCTGTAAGTCACCATGTAGGAAAGCATTCTTCACATCCATCTGATGCAAAGTCCATCCGTTTAATGCAACGAGTGTTTTGACAGTAGACATTTTAGCTACAGGGCTAAATGTTTCCTCATAATCAATGCCATATATTTGTGCATATCCTTTTGCTACCAATTGTGCTTTGTACCTACTTATGCTACCATCACCATTGTGCTTTACCTTGTAAACCCACTTGTAGCCTATGGGTTTCTTCCCTTGCAGCAATGGAACCAGCTTCCATGTATCATTTCCATACAATGCAGCCATCTCCTCATCCATAGCTTTTTCCTAATCTGCATTTCCAATTGCATCTTCAAAACAAGAAGGTTCGGCATCTTGTATTACCTTGGTCATGTAGGCACAATGACGAGCCATATAACTTTCATATCTCAATCGTTGCACTGAATTCTGCATCCTCCCAGATCTTCTTGGTCTTGGGTCACTTCTCCTTGTATCATCTGCATGTGCCTCTCTTACTCCTACAGTTTTCACAGAGGGCAATCCAAGTTCCTCATCAAGACTTTTTTCTGAATCGCTTGAATCTCCATCAATGTCTTCAAAACCTGCACATGTTTTACTACCAGCAAAAAGCTTTTCTTTACCTTTCTTGCATGTATTTGATGAGTTTGCTAGACTGAAATTTCCATGCAATCTTCCACTCCATGGATTTGAGTTGGAACTATTGCTTGGTGATGCATCCGATCCACTCAAAACTTGAGATTTTGCACTCGACTTTTCAGCATTTTCTTTGTCATTTGGTTCAAAATTAAGCCCATCTTTGGTATCTGCATAGATTCAAGGGAGTATCCAATCAAGACACATTTTCCTGCTTTTGGATCAAGCTTTGTCCTCAACTCATGTGGAACATGTACATATGCAATACAACAAAAAACTTTCATATGTGATAAGTTTGGCTTTTTACCTATGAACTTCTCTTTAGGTGTAACTTGATGTACACAGGTAGTTGGAGTTTTGTTCATGATGTATACATCCATATGCACAACTTCTGTCCAATAATAATGAGGCATATTCTTCTCAACCATCAAAGCTCTTGCTATTTCTGCAATATGTCTATTTTTGCATTCAGTGATGCCATTTTGTTGTGGTGTGTATCTGCATGATAATTGATGTCCAATTCCATGATTTTTAAGAAAGTTGTTCAACTCATTTGACATGTATTCACCTTCTCTATTAGACCTTAATGTCTGATTATACTTCCATGTCTATTTTTCCACCATGGCCTTAAAATTCTCGAAGCAAGTGAACACCTCACTCTTCTCTTTCATGAAATATACCCATACTTTCCGTGTATTGTCATCAATGAAAGTAACATAAAGCCCATATATGTGGTCTTTGTAGGACCCTAAACATCTATGTGTATTGTTTCTAGCACGTGTATAAATAGAGTTGACTTTTAGTCACGCGATATGACAGAGAGCCATTGAGCCTCAAGGTTGAGCATACATTGCACTCACATATGTCTGAGTAATTCCACTACAACTCATTTGCATCATACATTCTTTAGCACATACAATTTGAGTCATTAGTTCATGATAATCTATGTCTGTTGTCTCTGTTGCAACCTCTTCATTTTCGTGATTTTGTTTGATCATGTTCTCTATGTATACTTGATCATTTGATGTTCTTTGACTTAGGATAGGTAGAGTGATTAGTCTAGTTGCTTTAGATCAATTTTCATTACAGTTGGTTCACTAGATCTTGATTTATGAATCATACAAGCTACCTGTGTTTGCACATTATCTTCCTCTTGAAAAGTCGGGATTACACCCTTGGGTTCTTAAGTTCATTCTTCAATGTATACTCACTCTATATTAGTGAAATGACTTGGAATAATTAGCTAAGCTCTTGTATTAGATGTGCCTAAAAGTTCTTGGTTCAATTTTTTCAAAGAGTGAGAATTGACCATTTTTTTGAGAGGTTCAAGTCCAAAAATAGCAAGTTTTTCATAGAGCCTCTATGTGCAAGTTATCTGTCTTGATACAACATTTTGCCAATGATGTGCCAAATTACATAGTGCACCTAAATGCATATTTGGGAAGCTAAAAGTGTCTACTAAGGTGCCTTGGAGTCACATTGACACGTTTAGAGAAGAATTATTGCAACACCAGCTCATCTTTGGGTTGTATCCAAACATCTCCTCACACTTTCCAAATGCAAACATAGTTTTCTTGTATTTGGAGCCTTTAGGAGAAGGTATGAAATTAGAAAATTAGGTATACTTAGTCCCCACCTTATTTGCAATATCTTGAGGAGATCTACTATCATCTCATTGCTTAGGTGGACTCATATCAATCATCTTTCCTTGAAACATAATGTTCAAGCATAAACCCGATTCTAAAAGTCCTTACCAAAGTGGACCCTTTTCTTGATCATCCTTGATTTTACTTAGATTAACCATTAGAACATTTCCTTGTGCTTGCATGGTTTAATCCTTTTGGAAAATTTTTGGTCTTCAAGACTCCCTCGATCCAAAGACTAAAATCACATCTTTAGGAATTGGAATTACATGCTAGACCATTATTCTAGGTCTCTATCTAAGTTCCTTGTTCATCTTCGTTTAGTAGGTTCTTCAAATGAGCACTAGTACTTGACTATCTTGAACCAACTTTGGTTCATACAATAAATAGCTGAATATGCTAACTTCAATGGTCACCAATGTTTTGAGAAGATGAACAAATAATTTTTTATCCAATCCCTTTAAATCCTTAGACTAATTGAGGAAAAATAACTTTCAAGTCTTCAAGGTTTTGACAAGAAAATATACCTCATTTTGGCATCATATACTTAAGATATGCAAAAAAAAAATGAATGCTTCCTGACCCCTCAAGATTTGTCATTATTGGTCAATGACTTGGAGATAAAAGTGTCAACATAGACTTCATGTGTCTTTAGAAGGACCAAATTGACCATGAAGACCTTCTAAAGGTACTTAGTCAAATTTCTTCTTCTCATGACTCATTCAGCACCTTGCACCCGCAGGGCTGTAGTTGCTTAGATATTGGTGTTAAACATGGATAGATTGTCGTGATATGAATGTATGTATGTATGTATGTATGAATGTATGTATATATGTATCTATGCATGTATAAATATGAATGTATGCATGCATGTCTAGATGTATGTATGTTGATGTATATATATGCATATACATGTTCGTAGATATGTATGTATGTGTGTGTATATATATATATATATATATATATATATATATATATATATATATATATATATATATATATATATATGTGTGTGTGTGTATGCATGTAAGTATGTTATATGTATGTATGTTAATTTATGTATGTATTATATATATATGCATGCGTATGTTAATCTATGAATGCGTGAAGAATAAATAATTTAGAATGTATAAAAACAAGTTAAAATGTATTCATGATAATTGGACATAACCTTTGGCCAGATAATATCTTTCACAAGTTGAAAGTAAAAGAAATGGAGTTGGAGAGAGAATGAGAGAGATCGATAGAGAAAGAGAGAGTGAGAGATAGAGAAAGAGAGAGAAAAAAGAGAGATAAAAATATAGAGAGAGGGAGGAAGAGAGAAAGAGATAACAGAGAGAGGGATCGTTTGCATAGATCTGAACATTTGCTTGCTCTTTGGTCACGCATGCATAGAATATGCGTCATTGATGCACGATGTTTTTGCTTTTATCATTGAGCACTACGAACATTGCGTAAATGATCTACACCTCACTCTATGAATGGTTATAGGCTTCCATCGTATACATGTTAACACAATTTATCACATAGAAGATATATGCATGCATATACAATGCTTCCGCATATGTGAAGTTGCTTACAACACATATGCAACATTTGTAAAACATCCTATTAACGACCGAACAAACCATCATTTTAATCGATGCAAAGAACAATGTATATACAATGATTTGTGTGTGAAACTTTTTATGAGAATGTGAGGAGGGGGTTAGCAATGATATTGTATGCATTAGTGGTAGCTATAGGAGGCCACTTTGTGTAGTGATAAGATTGCATGATGATACTTTTGAATGCAAAATGATTACACTTCTTCATTCAAATATGAATGATCTAAGGATTTCATAAGGAACTCTAGAAGACCTCAAGAAGGATAGTGTAATGTACATGTACTCGCATGATATTGCTAGGCAAATATGCATGGATCCCAAGAAATTTAGAATAGTCACTCTAGTCATTCAAATAGCCTTAGATAAAGTGTTGTAGGATCTTGGAGTCACACTCATAAAGAGATAATTTGATTTTTGAAACACACCAAAACAACCATATGTAGTAGACAGTATTGGGTACAATCTTCTCCCATGCACTCTATCAGACAAGTCTCGAGAACACATGTATTTATAGATTTGCATTACATACAAAGATAGAAGTTACAATGGGGGGTGCTTAGAAAAGCCAAAGTGTGAGTAAAGAGTTTCTTGCTTTTATGGTGAGCCTTATCTTTATTTGCAAAAGTCACATTCTATAGTGTTCCATATCTTCCATCGGTACTTTTAAAAACTCTATAAAATCAACCCTCTATGTGGGTCTTTTATTTGCAATAAATATATGAAAAATATAATACTTTAATCACACACAATGCGTCAAAACATGTACACAACCTCATGAACCTTCACCTTCTAAATCAAAGTAAAAATCACATTAAATCCTCAATAAAATAAACTCTAATAATTCAACATTTCATAAGTGATAACATGCCCCCCAATTGAAAAAGAAACGTACCTTAACTGATATGCAAGAAAGTAGATATGGATGGCTAGACGCATGTCCCATCATTGAAAAAATAATAAGCACGTTCCATGTAAAAATACATACATGCAAATGGATGATTGGAGGGTAGATTCATTTAATGTGATTGTGAATGATATGCAGAAATTAAATGACTATAATGTGGAGTCTTATGGATCCATTGAGATTCTTCTATAGAATGATGGGTATATCTTACCAAATATTGATGATATTAAGTACAAGTGCATGTAGTGGTTACATCATCATCAATTATTTTCTCACAATTAGAATTTCATAATCTTCTTCAAGAAAAGGAGAATTTTCAAGAATAGGAGTAAGTGGTAGAGTGCCTGTAAATGCTTTTAATAGACTAATATGAAATGGTTTATGTATCTTCCGATTAGATCGTGTGTCTAATCTAGAAGAGTTCTCATTCATCTTTCGAATCATGTGAAATGGATCATAGTATTATGTTGAAGGTTTAACTTTAGGATATTCAAGAATGTTTTTATATGGTCTTTAATGATGCATAACCATACCAATTTTTAAACTACTCTTTTCTCATTAACATTATGAGTATGATGTTCTTGCATCTTCTTGATATGGTCATGAGCTTCATACGATATAGAAATATAAACTTCTGCGATAGAATCAATCACAATGATATCAATTTGAGTGAGTGACATGGGAATGAGAGGCTTTTTACCATCAACAATTTCAACAATTGCACGATTAGTAGTATGTGTTGTGTTATTGTAATCAAATTATGGTAATGGTAATTTCTCATCATTATTATGTTGACTATCTATTTAATAACAATGGAATAAATCAAAAGTAGTTCTATTTACGGCTTCATTTTTCCCATTTACTTGCAAGATGAAATGCACAACTAAAATTCATTTTTAAACCTAATCTTTGAAACCAAAAATTGATAACAAAAACTAACATCATGATAAGACAAAATAACTTTAAGGAAACCATGATGCAAAAAAATATGTTTAATAAAAAACTAAGCAAGATGAGGTGCAAAGAATATTTTTTTATATGGAAGGAAATATGCATGTTTACTAAATCTATAAGAAATTGTCAAAATCAAATCATTTTGAGATGCTTTCATAGGAAGAACAGTAATAAAATCCATAGAAATTTGTTCCTATGCTTCATTTGGAATAGGTAATGGCATTAGCAATCCAAAATCTTTATCATGACGATCTTTAAGACGCTCACACACAATGCATTATGAAGCACACTGTGCAGTATCCTTTTTCTATATTCGGACAAAAGAAGATATCTTTACAAGTAGAAATAGTGCTTTGTGTGCCTTGATGGCCCATAAAGATGATTCATGCATCTCTTTTGGAAAAAATATTTTAAAGCATGAGTGATGCATCATTTCAATTTTAAGTACAAGAAACCATTATGAAACATGTATTAATCATCAATAGATGGTGTAGAAGCTTCGGAAGCTTCCATGCACATGAAAAGTACAATTTTGAAGCACAAGTTGGAATCATATCATAAAATGAATGAATAGGAAAAGAAAAAATATTATGAGTAGAAGCAAAATATGATTTGTGGTGATAGAGAATTACTAAGAGCATCAGTGACTATATTAGGTTTGCCTAGTTGACATTGAATTATAGGCATTAGAACCTTGGAACCCATAAGATAATGGTTCCAAAATTTATGCATGGACAAAAACTAAAAGTTCCTTATCATATGTGTTGTAATTCTTTAAGCAAGGTTTAAGTCTCATAAAGTGCAATGAGATTATAATTTTGCATTAATATTGCACCCATACATGAGCCACTAGCATGTATAACTACATGGAATGGTTGTGCAAAATCTAGTAATTGCAAAATAGGTGCATGTGAAAGTGCATCTTTGAGTCTTTCAAAAGATAGTTATTGTGCTAAATCCCATGCAAATTTTACTTTTTTCCTCAATAATAAAGTGAGTGGAAGTCCTAAATATGAGAATAACTTTTAACAAACTTCCTATAAAACCTACCCAACATAAGAAAAGAGCATACATCATTAACAGATTGAGGGATAGTTCATTCAACAATAACTTTCACGTTCTTTGGGTCTATATGTACTCCTGATGTGTCCTAGATATTCAAGTTCACTTTGGAAAAAGCAATGTTTTTCAAGATTGGCATAAAGCCGGTTAACTATTTCCAAATGCATTTCAAGCTCACTTTCATTATTAATATAAACAAGTATATCAACAAAGAAGGCAAAGAAAAAAGCTTGATAATCAAGAAAGATGTTATTCGTTGTATATGTGGATGTTGTAGGTGTGTTTGTAATTCCGAAGGGCGTTACCATCAATTCATAATGGACACTCTGATCCCTAAAGGAAGTCTTGTAAATATCACTATACACCATACATATATGATGATACCTAGATTTTTTACGAAAGATATTTCCTCAAAGTTTGTCTAGAAATTTATCTATCTAGAGAATAGGATATTGATGTTTAAGGGTGATTTTGATTAGGGCTCTATAGTTGATACACATCCTATCATTCTTTTTCTTTTTCTCAACTAACATAATAGGTGCTCCAAATGGAGAGGAACTAGGACTTATGAGTCCTTTCTGTAGAGAGTACAAGCGTGGAAATAAAATGAAAAGAAGAGTGTACTCACAAAAGAAAGAGTGTGAGAGACTCAAAGTGAGTAGACCAAGAAATGGATGAACTTACATGGATTAGAAATGAGCTTGCCAAGAGCATGGAGTAGGCTCCTTAGGCTTCTAACTAAGTACAACTTGTAACCAAGTACAAATGTGGGGAGAGGCCCTCATTATATAGATTTTGGAGGGGCTCTCCAAAGTACATCTCATGTGGGATAATTCCCCTGAAAGGAGAATGAATACACTGGTAGAATCAAATGGCAAGGTACCAAATACAAAAGAGATACAATATAAAATAGAAATAAACTAGAAATGGAGTGCCTCTTAGATACAAAATGGAGATGCATGCATGCGAATACAAATGTAGATGATGTAGAAGTAGTCATATTGTCAACACCCCCTATGCAGCCCCATTTTGGAGTAGATGAATGTTGTAGAGGTCCACCAAGCATAGGAGTGAGACTAGAGGTAGAGTCTTTGTGAACGTGTCCACCAGGCTCTCTTAAGAGGTGCACTGCTCTAGAGTGATCCCTTGGGATACAAGCTTCTCATGGATGAAGTAATAATAGATCTCGATGTGCTTCATTTGAACATGGAACACTGGATTCTTGGCGATGGCCAAGGCTAACTCGCTATCTATGTAGATGCATGTCAGAGTACTGCAAAACACCAATGTTAGATAATAATTATCGAAGCCAGATGGCCTCACATGCTACAAAGTTGGATGCTCAGTACTCGGCCTCAGTGGATGACAGAGAAACTATAGGCTACTTCTTACTTTCCCAAGAGAGATTGGTCTTGATCCAAGCAAGAATATCTACCCAAAAGTGGACCGTCGAGAATCAAGATCACTAGCCCAATATGAATTTGAATATTCAGCGAGTTCGATGCCACCTCATTACCAAAGGCCATGATGTTGGGCAAGGGCAAGATATCAAAGTTGTCTTTGAGCAGCATCAAAATGTGTCTATCAGGGCTGATGTGCAAATTGAGTGAGTATACCAACTACATAGGCAATATATGGTCTAGTGTTGGCAAGGTAGTAATGATACAACAAGCTTTTGATAAGTATGCACATCCACAAGTGATGATGAATCCTTCAGGGTGAGATTGATGTTTGGATCAAGTGGTGTAGATACTAAGTGACACTCATCCATGTTATATCTAGAGAGAAGATTCGAGCGGTACTTCTTGTGTGATAGGAATATGCCTTCTTTTGTTTGCCAAACTTCCATACCTAAGAAGTAGTGGAGTAGTCCAAGATTTGTCATAGAGTACTCAAGGTGAAGCTGTGTGATGATGAATTGGATGTGTTCTTTATCTGAACCTATCAAGATCAAGTCTTCTACATAGAGGATGATGATGGAAACTAAGCACTCTTTCTAATAGATGTATAAGTTTGCATCCACACTGCTTCTTTGAAATCCATTATCTTCAAAGAACTTGTGAACCTTTTCATACCAAGTCCTAGGAGCTTCCTTAAGTCCGTAAAGTGCTTTATGAAGCTTGTAGACTTGATCTTCCTTTACTTTAATCTTAAAGCCTTCAAGTTGTTCTACATATACTTCTTCTTGAAGATCTTGATTGAGAAAAGCACTTTTGATGTTCAACTGGTAGATGGGACACTTGAAATGTGCACTTAGTGCTAGAAGGTTTATGATAGCAATAAACATCGTAGTAGGGGCAAATGTTTCTTCATAATCAATGGCATGTTGTTGCTTATATCCCTTAGCTACAAGTCATGATTTGGACTTGTCTAATGTGCCATCTGACTTGTACTTAACTTTATAGAGCCACTTAACTCCTATGACATGATGATTTGTGGGCTTAGGAGCAAGTGTCCAGGTCTTGTTCTTCTCAATTGCATCTATTTTGACTTGCATAGATTCTTCCCACTCAAGTTATCCTTGAGCTTCTTTGTAGTTAGAAGGCTAGATTTTCTAGATCTGATGCATCAATGCATAATTTACATAATGAATTTTTTCTCGTTGCTGCTTTTCAGAGAGCCTTTGTGATCTTCTTGGGAGATGTGAAGTACTTGCCTCTGATGTGTGTTTTGGAAAGATTGTGTCCCCCTCTGAAGTATAGATGGGCAGGATAATACTTGTATTTGGATCTTTGGTTTAGTACCTTGAAGCTTCATTAAAGAGTACATCTTTCAAAAATGTGATGGAGTTGTTTTCAAGATCATAAAATTTATGGCACATGGACAAATGCTTCACTTTCAAATACTTGAAAGTAGTTGACATTAGGCTTTCTTCCATAGTATACTTCAAAGGGTGTCTTCTTGTGCAATACACTAGTGAAGCCTTAATTGAGTATGTCCACGATAGTGTGCATTACTTTTGCCCAAAACATTTAGGGTAGTTCTTTGTTGTGAAGCATGGTTCGCACCATTTCCATTGCACTTCGGGTCTTTCACTCAGCTATTCCATTCTGGGATGGAGTGTGAGGTTGAGCGACTTGTCTTTTTATCCCTTTTTGCTTTAAGAAATTATCAAAGTCGTGATTGATAAATTCATCACCACCATCTGATCGAATAGTCTTGATTGTTTCTGATGCTTCATTCTCAATTTGGGTGATCCATTCTCAAAACTTAGAGAATTTTCTACCTTCAACTTCAAAAAATATACCGAAATGTATTTGGAGTGGTCATCTACTAAAAGAAAGAAGTAGAGTGAACTAATAAGAGAAGGGGTATTCATAGGCCGACAAAGGTCCATGTGGAATAAGGCTAAAGGGTTCCTAGCTCATGTGGAAGCCTCCTTGGGAATGGGAGCCTTGTGTTGCTTGTCTTGGGTGCAAGCTTGGCAGACATCATTGACTTGCCCGATCTTGGGCAATCCTTTTACTATCTAAGCTTAGGATATCCTTGGTAAATATGAGGTGGAGCCATTCCTTTGATGCCAAAGGCTAGATGGTGACTCCTTAGATAGAAAGCAAGAGCGTCTGTATAGCCCTTTTTCTTCTATGCCTTGTGCGATGATGTCTTTGGTTCTAGGGTCAATCACCTTCACATGTGTTATCAAATAACAATTGTTTATTATGATCGGTGATGCCCTTGAATGATAGTAAATTCATGCATAAATTAGGAACAAATAAGACATTCAATAATCACTCCCCTTGATCATTGGTGATTTGTACTTTGCCTTTCCCTTCAATGGGTGGACTCTATGGAAATAAACAGGTCTTCACTTAAATAGTGAGACCTATGCTGAGATTTTTTTGATGGGTTCTTGGAGCTAGAGGGCTTTGATGTATGGTTTTTCTTGTAGAAAAATTTCTCCAAGTGCCATCTTTTTCCACAAAAATTACAAATAAATTTCTTTGACAAAGTGTTGGAACCTTGCTTGGGTGCATTGCTAGTATTATGACTAGCATGTTTGCCCTTGTGGAAGGGTCCCTTAGCCTTCATTGCTCTCTCTTGTGAGGAAGCCAAATTTTCTCGTGATTCGTGGAGGAGCAAACATCGAGGAACCTCTTCCCAAGTTAGAACTTGTCCTCTGTTATACAAAATGGTCACAAATGTTTCATAAGATCGAGGAACCTTGTTGAGTAACCTAATGGCCATGTCTTCACTTGATATCTTGCATCCACAAAGTGCCAACCTTCTTTGGTAATCTTTGAAATGGGATATCACCTTTATGATGGTATCTTTAGGTTGAATAGTGAGATTTTGAAATTCAGCCTCTAAGGCATAAATCTTGGAAGGCATTTTATCTTCATATAGATTTGCTAAAGTATCCCAAGCTTTTTTTGATGTCTTACATTCAGGGATGTGACCCTTTGTCAATTCATCACATGCAAGGACAAGTTGTCCTAATGCCCTTTTATTTATGACTTTCCCTATATTCCAAGCTTCAAAATCATTTTCCTTATCTAGTTCATATTCTTTTCCTTCAACTACCTTGTACAATAGGTTTGTATAGAGATATGTCCTAATGGTGTCCGTCCATAGGTTGTAATTCATGCCATTGAGTCTTTCATCTTTTGGCATGAATATTGGCATAAAGGAGGATAAGTACAATTGACTTGAGGACATTGCGTTTGAAATTTTTGACATGGTCATTGTCAAAATGAAGTTACCACACTTGCAAAAATTTGTGCAAAAATTGAGATGGGGTTGGGGGGCTTCGAATAGCCCTACACTTGGACCATAAAAAATGAGATAGAAACCTTGGAGAGGGGGTAGAGCTTAGAATAGCCCTACACTTGATGCAAGAAAGAATCCTTGGAGGGCGAGGGGCTTAGAGGAGCCCTATGCTTGGCACAAAAGTTAAGACGGTATGATACAAAGAGGAGGGCTTAGAATAGCCCATTGCACATAGAGAAAGTCACACTTGGGGACTTAGAGTAGCCTCCCAAGGCACACACACACACACATAATATCCTCTTTTTGTTATATGCTTTATGTCACAAAAGTGTGCACTTAGTTCCAAAATAATGTGACCACAGTTAGAGTGTGGTACTTTAAAAAATAAACCCTTTGGAAATACAATAAAAAACCCCTTGATGAGGGAGTTCAATGATAGCAAAGTAGGTGCCAAGGTTACTAAGAGACAAACACCCTTAGAGATAGGCAATACAAAATTAGGTCCTTGGATTTATTGGAGTGAGTGGCACTTAGTGCTAAAGATACAAGATGTCCCCTTAAGTGGGTTAACTTAATGCAACAGAGCTCATTAAAATGGAAAACCGACTAAAATGAATAAAGGATCCAGTAGCGATTACAATGTTGAATGTAGTTATGAATACATGGAAAATATCCTTCTTGAGATTTCTCTTCAATAGAGAGTCATATTATCTAAATTTCTTTTGCGAGCTTCCAAAACAAGCGATTTGAATTTCTTTGGATGTTTTCTTTTAGAAAAGAAAAGTAAAAAAAAAAAGATTAATGATTTGGTAGTAATGTGTGATAATGGATTCACTAAATTGCATATGACATCATCACTTATGTCATGAATCATGATATTTGCCTTCTCCTTATCGTGCTGTGTTTGGTGCCACTAGAAAAATCAGATACTCTCACCAACATGTGTGCTTTTGCCTCGTGGATGAAAGAAAATCAACCATAGAATCCTCCCTCTTGATAGCTATTGGCAAGTGATCATAACTTATCTATCTGATCTAATCAAAATGATCACAAGTCTGTAGAATTATCTATCTGATATGAATGATCATAGAGTTGCACAAGTAGCTTGGCTTGAATCAGATGTCCTTATGATGTTAAGTCTATTTGGGCCTAGCAGAGCAGAAGAAGAATCAAAGAGTGAACTGATCTCTCTCTCTCCCTCTCTCTCTTTGTCCTGCATAGAGAGATGGTGGTAGTGTAGATGCACAACCTTGTCGCATGCTCTATGCTAGCACTCCATCTTTGAAGCTCTCAAATACGTTTCTGTGTAATAGATGCACACTATTTAGTAAAAAAATTGGGCACTTTCAATGTACTGACCTATTTTATGGATGAAGATTTTTTGATAGCTCGAGTGATAGAGAGGTTCTATCCTCTGCCTCATGACATGAAAAGATCATGAGCTTCAAAGAGAAGTTGTTCACTCTCTCTCTCTCTCTCTCTCTCTCTCTCTCTCTCTCTCTCTCTCTCTCTCTCTCTCTCTCTCTCTCTCTCTCTCTCTCTCTCTCTCTCTCTCTCTCTCTCTCTCTATTCTCGTTTTCTCACGATCAAGTCGCCATGGCCATGGCACCAACTTTATCAACACTATAGTGGTCTTTAAATGCTTCTCTTTTCTATGGCGTCTCTTGTGTGAAGCCTCTCCCTATGTCATAGTAGATGCAAGTCGACTGAGAGGCACTTTTGTCTCTTTTGATCTCCATGTAACTCAAAATAGGACATCACGAACAAATTGATTCAGACATAGCTTTATAATTTCTTTCATTGATAATGGTTCTCCTTCTAAACCCTCTCGTTCTAAACCTCATTGAAATAAAAATATGAACCCTAATTTCAAAAATTTTGCATTGTGTTCATTTTAAATCCTTTTTGATTCGGCATGATCAAGTCCATCATTCACATATGGCATTCTTGCCATATTTTACTTCTAAATCTTCATAAAGGAACCATTCCTTACAAATCTTCAATTCAATCCACATAATTCACATCATCCAATCCACAACATTCAATTGAAGGGTCCACATCATTCAATGAAATCCACATCACTACATAGAGAGATAGATAGATAGATAGGAAGATAAATAGATATTTATATAACTAGATAAATAGGTCAATAAATATATAGGTATATAAGTGTATCAATCAATAGATAGATATTCATATATCATGAAAATGATTCAACTTAAAGTACCAATTATATAACATGAACACAAAAATTGAACTCGACATAATGATAAAAAGTGACATTTGATTAATAATTTTTTTTAAATTAATAGAAATGAACTTCAAAATTTTCTTACACCATCAAACTATATTAAGCACGTTTAAAAAAATACTCTAAGAAATTCATGTATGTCTAATATTTTCAATACATCCTTAATTATGTCCAATTCTAATGCATACTTGGACTTATAAACCCCATTTTTATCAGTGGGGTAATGATCTAAATATACACATTTTAAAAGCTACAAAATAAGTATGGCAATGATATATGCCTCTTGATTTTGTTTAAATCATGGAGGACAAGTGGATATGCACTCTGGTGCAATCCACGAGTACTTCCGACTCCACTCATTCCTTGTTGATATCTCAAGATATGGTAACATTGGATTTTTTTAATTAGTAATTGTCTTGATTTACCAAAGTTACACAATCCAATATAGTCATGATCTACTTCAAAATGCAGCAATATGTTCCCAAGATTGAGGTCATTATGTGATATATTACATGTATGAAAATATGAGACTATTCATAGTATTCAACTAATGAGCTTCCAAATATTTTGCATGACTTAAGCTATGTAACCCTCCCAGTCCTTGTTTCCTCTACTACATGGTACATTTAATTATTCTTTCTTCATTCTTCAAGCCAGGTGGAGGGTACCATCATTCCATAATTTAAAAATGACACATTGGCTTTTTGTTGATATATTTAGGTGGTGATGTGTGTGAACACACTAGGACCATCAGGACACTTTTTTCCCCTTTTTAAGAGGTTTTTCCCGCAGCTTGTATATATGATTATAACCCTAACATATTTCTTATCTTTGTTCATTCTCTTGGTAATACATTCATTATAGTGTGTTGTGCTCCAAGCTTCTTCTTCTTCCTTGTGCTTTTTGCATGCTTCCATAGACCTCAAACTCCAACAATTGGTATCACAATAGGTCATTGCTTCATCTAGGGCATCATTGACACCCCTTTGGTAATAGTCTCAGAATCACATGAAAATTTGTGAGCATAAAGGCGATTAGGAGTTCAAAAAGGCTTTGCTTGGTGGTGTTGAAATCATGACCTGAGCTTGTTTTGGCATCTAAATGCACTATCATAGTGCTTGTGCAAGCAATTTTATCTTTTGTGCCAAACATATATACAAGTTTTGGTTTGCTAGTATAAGTGCCTCAAAGTCTACTATAGGTTTAGCGGAACTCTACATGGTAGTTCTTTTCAACTTTTTTAGATACAATCATTTTTCTACATCAAGGTATTTTAATAAGTGGCCATGGCTGAAAGCAATGATGTATTCCATACGTTGGCTGTTGAGGATAAGTTTGATGGTACCAATCACCCATTATGGGCTTATATGATGCATCATGTATTGGTTGCAAAAGGACTATGGAAGATTGTGTAGGGTGGTGAAAAATGTCCTATTACACCTACAAATATAGTTACTAAAGGTGATACAGATGGCATTAAAGATGGTGATATTCTTCAATTTCTTGTTTGTGCTACGGTTCTTGCTACACCTACTGCATTGAAACTTTTTTGGGATGGTAGAGATGCTTGGACATATGCAGTGATAGCCTTGTCTATCAAATATGCCTTTATTCCTCAGATTTGCTCTTGCATATTAGCTAAGGATGCTTGGGATACAATTACCACTTTATACCAAGCAAGGAACGAGGCTTGTGTTGTTGCTTACCTCCAAAAATAGTTGGCAAAGGTAAATGGAGCTCATCTACTAGTAAGAAGAAATCCACTAATTCTACACAATCAAAGAAGGATGATATAGATGAGAAGAAAACATAAAATCAGAAATTGTTTTGCAAATATTGTAAACAAAATAATCATGTCATAAAGAGTTGCCTAGAAATGGATGCAGACGAGGCAAAGAAAAAAGAGTTTGGAATGGTTTTTGTCAAATGAGAGTCTCCAAATCTTGTGTAGAATGAAGAATTGGCATTTACTACTGATTGCAGATATGACCCATCTTCTCATGAATAGCGTATGTCTACAATAGACTCATATGTTTGGTACTTTGTTAGTGGGCCAACCAAGCATATTACCTCGCAACATAGTTTTCTCACTTCACTTGAGCCTGCCCGTACAAGGAATACTTCACATGCACCAACAACTCCTCTTATCATGTCATGGGAGTTGGTAAGATCATTCTAACTACTAATGAACTTCGCAACAGATGGATGTGAAAAATTCTTTCCTACATGGTGAGTTATAGGAAGAGGTGTACATGGACCAACCACAAGAATATGAGGATTCAAAGCACCTAAAATATGATTGTAGGTTGTAAAAGGCTTTGTATGGGCTTAAGCAAGCCCCTCGTGCTTGGCATGCAAGCATTGCTGATTACTTAACCACCATTGGATTTTCTATGTGAGATGCAGATCACTCACTATATGTAAGGAAGGGTGATGATGGCATCACGGTTGTGGCTATTTATGTTGATGACTTGATTGTAGGTGGCGATAATGAAGAAAGCATTAAAGAGGTAAAGCAACTTCTTATGCAGGAATTTCACATGAAAGATCTGGGTGTGTTGCGGTATTTGTTGGGCATTGAGTTTATACATATAGAAATACATATTGGATGTCGCAAAGACAATATGCCTTGAGTATGCTACAAAAGTATGGTATGGCTAATTGTTAACCAATTTCTGTGCTACTAGATTAGAATTTGGGGTTGGATAGATATACATCAACATACATACATCTAGACATGCATGCATGCATTCATACTTATACATGCATAGATACACATATACATACATGTATATGTATAGATATACATCAACATACATACATACATACATCTAGACATGCATGCATACATTCATACTTATACATGCATAGATACACATATACATACATTCATTCATACACATATACATACATTCATTCATACATGCATACTTACATACACACACAAACATACATACATACATATATACATATATACATGCATACATACATACATGCATTCATACATTCATAATACATACATTAATGCATAGATGCATGCATGCATACATACATGTGTTGATATATTTTGGTAGTGATGTGTTTGAACACACTTAGGGTTATCAGGGAACTTTTTTCCCTCTTTAGGAAGTTTTTTTCCATTGGCGTGTATATATGCCTACAACCCTAAAGGGTTACCCATTCTTGTACATTCACTTCATAATTCATTCAGTGTTGTGTTGGCCTCCAATCTTCTTTGTCTTCCTTGTGTTGTTCATATGCTTTCATAGACCTCAAACTCCAACAATTGGTATCATAGTAGGTCAACACTTCATCTAGGGTGTTGTCAACACCCCTCTAGTCACAGTCTCAAGATCACACAAAAATTAGTGAGCATACTAAAAATGATTAAGAATTCAAAACAGCTACACCATTTGCTATTGCAATTTCGATCTAAGCTCATTTCAACCTCTAAACGTGCTATCACAATGTCTATGCAGGTAATCTTTTCCTTTTTTGCCAAACATATATACAAGTTTTGATCCGTGAGTACAAGCACCTCAAAGAGTTTGGTCCATAAAGTACATGCCATATCTCTTCGGGAGATACAAGTAATGAAGAAGCATCACTGGAAGACACATGGAACAATCAGAGGCACTACACGAGATTCTTTGCCTAACTTGTACCATTTTTTATTGTAATTCCCACATATTGAAGAGGTTTATTTGTAATTTTACTCCAGTTTTGTAAAGGCCAATGAGTCGTTGAGTCTTAAGAGTTCATCTCCTTCATTTTGTAAATTTCTAGATTTTTAGGACTCTTTGTTATGGTTAAATATGTTCTAGGATAAATTTTTAAACTATTTTGTCCAAAAGGGCCATGTCCATTAATATAAAGGACAAAAACCCTAACTTTTAAACAAATTTTTGAACACTTGAAGTGGAATTTCATGAATCTTGCTTCTTGGTTTGTTTCTCGCTTTTCCTTTTTCATTTGGGGTTCTCATTGTGCGTGAGGTGTCCCAACCACTTCTGCATCTATGGTAAGTTTTCTTGCATTCTCTAAATGTGCGTTTCTTGCATTTCTTATTATATGTGTGGCTTTTTGGGGCTGATCCTCTTCAAGAATGCATGTTTGAGCGCCATAGCTTCGTGGTAGCACATCCTCATACACTCGAATAGGGTAAATAGACTCAAATTGAATTAAAGTTGATCTAGTACTACTAGAAGCCGGTTGAGCTTTGTGATAAAAGATCTACAACAAATTTTGGCATCATTTCCTGGGACCATGCTATTGTTCAAGGCATCCATTGAGCATCATTTTTTGGGACCATGCTATTGTTCAAGGCATCCATTGAGACTTGGAGCTTGTTAGAGGTGGTAAGAGGCATTGTTGTTGTATATTTCCCTATTGTTTTTCATCATCGCCATTTTTGTTAACAAAAGGAGGAAGTAGGTGAATAGGTAGATAGTCTTCTTCCATCATCTTTCTATCTGTCGGGGTAGTGTAGGTAAATAGAGAAAGTGTTAGGTATGTTTAGCAAAGTTTTTATCTTCCAGAAACCTAAAAAAAGGGATGTAACTGATTCAAACTAGAATCAATTACCAAAAATACAAGTCAAACGTTTGGCAATCACCTGAGGAGTTTAGAGAGCTTGAGAGCAAAAAAGAGAGAACACACCTCTGGTGGGGGGGCTCTGGTGGGGGGGCTCTGGTGAGAAAGAGAGCTTGAGAAGCGTTAACAATAGAACAAGGGAGTTGTATTGCAATCCTCGATTACCGCGGAAGAAGGTGGAAGCACTTGGATGAGCCATCGCACATTGAAAAAGTGAGACATAAGAGGTTGTCCATTGTATTTTGATTGTTGTTGGATTAGAAAAGTGATTAGGGAAGTCACTATGAACATTAGGGCGTAAAAATTGAGTTTTGGCAATAGGTTTGTGTGGGATGGAAATCATGCTTGGCTACATGCTCATTTTAGTGCATATCTGAATTAGGTTTGATAGTTAAATGAGGTATGATGTCATAGAAAATTTGAAATAAAAAGAAGTGGAAAAATAAAGTTCAACGTTCATGACTATCGTAGGCAAAAACTCAAGTTTCCAAGTATTTGTGAAGAAATCAATCATATTAGTGAAATCACAAGACTTAAGAGAGTAAGATAATCTTAAAAGAAGTAAAGTATGATGGCTTTGTAGATCAATTATTGATTGGAACCTAGGTATGTTTGTGTCCATTTGTGCATCATTGGAACCCTAGAGGATTGACGATAATATTGTAAGAGATTTGAGAATCATCCAAAACGAATTTGTGAAATTCAAGATTGACCTAGATAAGAACCCTCTGCAGATCATTCATCCCTTGCAAATTATGAGATTTTGACCTAATGAGAGCCTATTAGGATTTTCCAATGGGTAGGGAAGATATGCCGGGTCTTGTTCTATCAAAATAAATTATAATTGAGAGCAAGTGAAATTCATGATTGTTTTGTTTAGTGAACATATATAGAGCAATCTCCATATGCAAACTATGTGACTTTGATCAAATTTTGTTTGATTTATCCCAAGGCCTTAGAATGCATAGTGAAAGGGGTCTTGCATTGAAAGAAGTGTAAAATTAATAGTTGAGAAATTTATGATTGTTGCAGATCTAGGGGTAAGTAATGATTCCTACCAATCCATCAAAGTGCAATTATGTGTTGTCTGAATTAGTGCAATTGAAAAGACGATTGGCCTCAAACATAGTTTGAGCCAATTCCACCATTTTTGCATAGAGCTTAGTCCTTTAATTTCTAAGTCAGTTCTAGCATAGCACTTATCTAATTCTTCCACATTTCCTTGCGTTTTTGGCCTAATATTCCTTGAACATCATGTCAAGATCCTCTACACTAGGATATGCTAAGATCGATCCTACTCTAGGTGAGGTTGGTTCAATGGGATGGTTTTGGTGTATAGGCGATTGTCTTCTGCGAAAAGGTGCAAAACAAGTGGAAAAAGACATAAGACATCAAATGAAGACCCAAGAAACATAAACAAGACTTGTAATATCAAACATTCGATGAAATTCACCATTTGGCATTCCATGATTACCTAGCTACGGGAATCATAGTTTGCATTGTGTGCAATTTTGAGGATAATTTTAAATCCTCTTTCACAAGAAAAATCCATCAAGACTAAGTGCCAAAACCAGGAGTCACAGTTACATTTCACGAATGCCTTGGCGAGGAATTAGCCAAGGCAAATTTTAGACATATCTTAACAATTATTCTTTGCAATTTAGGCAAATTTTAGAGGAAAATCACTAAGACATATGCAAGAGGTGTAAAAGATGTGCCAAGTCTTAGGAGCCCAACAACCAAAGAAACTGATGATTTTGCATGCCACAACCATCATAGCAAGGGAAGTTATGGGTTGCAATTTCTTCTTGTTTGCCATTCTACAGGGCAAGGGAACAAGAGAATATCCTATATAACCACTTTATACGTCACAAATGTGGAAATATATAAGAAAGCTTTCTTTGATGATTGCCCTAAGCTAGGGTTTATCCAAATACGCATAAGTGAAGAACACGATTGCCTTGCTCCACGACAATCACTTGTTGAAAAAACGGATTTTGGCACCAAAAGAATGCCCAAGAGATTTCTTAGGCCATCTATACAAGCTCAGCATAGTCATGAGACTTTGGAAAGAGTGGAAAAAGTAAGTACTCATGAAATTGGATTGCTATAGGTTAGGGTTTATCATCACAACCCTAGGATTTTCAAACCTGAGTTCCTAACCTAGGAGTTGAGGCCATAAAAACATACCAAACTATAAGGAACATTGAATGTCAAGTGAGAACTTAAGAACTTTGCGAGACTAGCTTAATTGCAACACCCGAACGCCTTGCACGACAGTCATCCTTTGCAAGGTTGAAAAAATTACACCCCTCAAGGACACATTTTTTGGGAAACAAATAACACATTATTAGACTTGATCTGAATATCTCTCAAAAGTCTCAACGAAGCTTCACTTGAAACATTCAACCCAAGGGTAATTGTTTCTCACAAGTTAGGCTAACTTGAACAAACTTTTCAAGCAAGAAGGTTGAGACTAATTGAGTGAAGCCATTAAGAAGGGCAAAGTCACAGGTTAAGATCAAATCATCAAATCTCTTTCACAAAGGGCCTTAATCATTTGAGTGAACAATAAAGAACTGGTGTGTGTGTGTGTGTGTATAACATGTTGGAGTTAGACTTCTGCGGAAGCACGCGAACAGCACAAGGAAGAAGAAGAAGCTTGGAGCACAACACACAATACTGAATGTATTACTAGAGAATGTACAAAGATAAGTAGCCCATTAGGGCAATAGGCGTATATACAAACCGAGGGAAAAAAAAGCTCCTAAAGAGGGAAAAAAGTGCCCCGGCGGTCCTAGTGTGTTCACATGCATCACTACCTAAATATATCAACAAATCCCCCCTGGGAATGATGTGGTGAAAAAGGAGCTGGCACTCATGTATAAGGAAGTGCCAAGCTATGTGGAAATCACTCCACAAAAGGAAGTAAGCCCAAAGCTTTGCGGAAAGCTTCAAACTTCTCCCTAGGCAGAGCCTTCGTGAAAAGGTCTGCTATGTTCTCCTGCATGGGCATATATGCCAAGCTGATCTTCCTAGCAGAGAACCTCTCCCTGACATACTGATAATGCACCTCAATGTGCTTAGTGCGAGCATGGAACACAGGGTTCCTCGCAACTGCCAATGCGCTATGACTATCAAGGAAGATGGTGGTGGCAGAAGACTGGCCAACACCCAAATCAGCCATAAGGTGTCTGAGCCACACACACTCAACAGTCGCTGTGAAAGCTGCCCTATACTCAGCCTCACAACTGGAAGTGGCCATAGTAGGCTGCTTCTTGCTCAACCAAGATATACATGAGCTACCAAGCATGAAGCAAAAACCACTCGTGGACACACGAGTGTCATAGCAACTAGCCCAATCTGAGTCAGAAAAAGCATGCAAATCTGGCGGTAGTGATCCCCCCTTGGGATAAAACAACCCAAGTAGCTGAGTACCACTCAGGTAGCAAAAGATGTGCTTAACCGCCTTCCAATGCGTGAGCCCTAGGCAATGCATAAACTTGCTCATCTGTGAGACAGCAAACTGAATATCCGGCCGAGTAATGCATAAATAAATCAAGCATCCAACAACCTGCTGATAGAGAACAGCATCAAATGCATCTCCAGCATCATGAAGACTCAATCATAAACCTGTCTCCATAGGAGTAGCAATAGGCTTACAGTCTTCAAGGCCAAAACGCTGCAATAATGTGTCAATATATTTCGTTTGACACAAAGCCATCCCACCATCAACTTGCATAAACTGAATGCCCAAATAGTGATACAAATTCAGACATCTCAAATGAGGCATGCAAATCAGACTTGAAATCAACAATATGCTTCTCAATAGGACCAGTGAGCAGCATGTCGTCAACATAGACAACAATGATCAGAAGCACATCATTAGCACGCTTAACATATAAGGTGCTTTCAGTTGGACTGTTCTCAAAACCATGTGCAATCAGATAGGCATGTATCTTCTCATACCAAGCACGTGGTGCTTGCTTTAAACCATATAATGCCTTCTTTAACCTGCACACCTAGTTTTCATGCCCTTTCTGCACAAAGCCAGAAAAACATACACTTCTTCATGCAAGTCACCATTCAGAAATGTTGTTTTAATGTCCAACTGATGTAC
The DNA here is from genome assembly GCA_020310875.1 of Ceratopteris richardii. Lineage (NCBI taxonomy): Eukaryota > Viridiplantae > Streptophyta > Polypodiopsida > Polypodiales > Pteridaceae > Ceratopteris > Ceratopteris richardii. Next base: position 61,986,901 of record CM035441.1, read on the forward strand.
ATTCCAACCATGATGGAGTGCAACTGCACAAATGCTCCGAACAGTAGTCATACGGCATGTAGGTGCAAAGGTCTCATCAAAATCAATGCCTCTTTCCTGCGCATAACCCTTTGCAACAAGCCTATCCTTATACTTGTCAACGGTACCATCAGGTTTACACTTCAGCTTGTATACCCACTTAGTGCCAATGGCCTTCTTGCCAGGAGGCAAGTCACATAAAGACCATGTACCATTCTTCATTATAGCATCATATTCAGATTGCATAGCAGCCATCCAATTTTCTGAATTTTGTGTTTCATCAAAAGAAACAGGCTCATTCTCATCACAGAGACTAGACGCAGTCATAGCATAGCAATCTGATGCAAAGGAGGCACTATGAGAGCCTGAACGAGTACGATATGACAAAGGTGCATCTAATTTGCTGTCATGCAAAGTCTGCACCAGCCATTTTGGCATAGTTTTTGCCTGCTCAATATCAGCTCTCTCATCAACAAGTGCATCATGTAAATCTGCATCAGAAATGGAATGATCTGCATCATCATATGAAACCTGCAAAGGCTGAGAAGTTGCCTCATTAGGACAAGCACTAGACTGTCCACCTGTAAAAAGAGGCATCAAAGTATCATACATGTCTTTGGAGCTAACAGATGTCTCCTTAGTACATGAAAGCAATGGCTGAATAGCATCTTCCACAAAGACAACATCACGGCTAACCAGAATGCGTTTAGTCTGTGGATGATACAGACGATAGCCTTTACTTTCAGAACTGTACCCAACAAAAATACATTTTACTGCCTTATCATCCAATTTTCTGCGATGTTGTTCAGGCACTAATGCATATGCCAAAAAACCAAAAACACGCAGATGAGCAACAGATGGCTTGCGGTCATGCCAAGCCTCATATGGAGTGATAGATTGCAGCGCTTTAGTGGGACACCTGTTAAGTACATATGTTGCACACATGACAGCCTCAAGCTAGAAACTATGTGGTAAAGTCTGACTCTTGACCATACACCTCACCATCTCCGTGACCTGTTCTTCCGTTCAGCAACTCCATTCTGTTGAGGTGTATACGGCACTGTCCACTAGTGTTTTATCCCATGTTCAGCCAGAAATGCATTAAAATCAGAAGACATATATTCCCCCCCTCGATCAGAACAGAGGGTGCCCATTTTACATGTTAACAGATTTTCAGCCAAAACCAAAAACTGTTTGAAGCACAAAAACACTTCGGACTTTGCGTTCAATGGATATACCCATGCATGCCTGGAAAAATCATCAATGAAAGTCACGAAGTAAAGATAGTTTCCAAAAGAAGGTGTCTGCATAGGACCACAGACATCACTATGTACAAGCTGCAATTTCTGCGTAGCCCAAATTGAACCATCTTTTGGAAAGGAGGAATGCTGCATTTTGCCCAAAATACAGCCTTCACATACATGTTTTCCAGGTGCCTCAAGCTTGGGCAAAGAAGACACCATATCAGATTTTTGCAGGCGTAGCAAACTAGCAAAATTCAAATGACCAAAGCATGCATGCCAAAGCTTTGCATCTGACATAGCCTGAGAATCATAAACTGCACATGCCGAATCATTCACAGATCTTTCATAGTCTATGAGCTTATACAGCCCACGACATAAAATGCCAGAAGCAATAATAACATCGCCATTTGACAGATCATGAACTGTACATCTCTCATGAACAAATTTCACAACCAAGCCAATCTTGGCTAATGCAAAAACTGATAACAGATTCTTCTTGATCCCTGGCACAAATAAAGCATCTGACAAGGTGAAAGAACTACCATCAGCAGTAGTTAGAATGATCTTACCAACTCCCATAACAGGATAAGAGGAGTTGTTGGCCCATTTGACAGTATTCCCTGTAGGGGCAGGCTCGAGTGAAGAGAAGAAACTGCGCTGCGAGGCAATATGTTTGGTTGCCCCATTGTCAAAGTACGAAACATCTGAGTCCACTACAGACATGCACTACTCATGAGAAGATGGGTCAAAACTGCAAACAGTAGTAAATGCCCATTCTTCTTCTTGCACAAGATTAGCAGACTCTGTTTTTGGTGTAGAGGCTTCTGCAACAACCATTCCAGCCTCCTTTTTCTTTGCCTCTTTTGCAGCCAGTTTTGGACAGTTCTTTATGATATGATCATTCCCTTTACAGTACTTGCAAAACAATTTTTGCTTTTCTGATTTCTTCTCATCTTTATCCTGGTTCTTCGAATGTGCAGCATTTGCAGATTTCTGCTTACTAGTAGAAGAGCTCCATTTTCCTTTGCCCTTCTGACTAGCCAGGAAAGCTTGATCTGCAACACGCATAATGGACATGTTTCGTCTGGACTGATCTTCCTACAACAGAACAGAAACTAACTCCTCAAATGATAAGGCATTCGGATTGCCTTTCATCATCAACCGAAGAGTAGAAGCAAAACTTTGGTATGAATCAGGAAGACCATTCAGAACGGTCTGCACAAGTGAGCTATCTGGTATAACCTCATCAGCAAAAATCAAGTGTTCCTTCAAAACTTTGATCTTCATTAGGAAATTGTCCATAGAATCACCTTCATTCATGTGCTCACTCTCCAACTGTTTTCGGAGGTAAGCAACATGAGCCTCATTCCTAGCTTGGTACAATGTGGTAAGTGTATCCCAAGCATCCCTAGTTGTTCTGCAAGAGTGAATGTGAGGAATAATGGCACGTTTGACAGACAAAGCTATCAATGCATGTGATTGGGCATCTCTGCCATCCCAACGAATCTGCTCTGCAGTAGGTGCAGCAGAAATAGCAGCATGAACACGAATGTACACAATATCATCTTCGACACCATCTTCATCAGCTCCAGCACCTGTATTCGTAGTAGTTGTTGTTACAGGTGTAATAGGATGTCTTTCAACACCCTACACAATGTTCCATAATCCTTTTGCAACCAATACATGTCGCATCATATAAGCCCATAATGGGTAGTTGGTACCATCCAACTTATCCTCAACAGCCAACATACGGAATACATCACTGCTTTCAGCCATGGCAGGTGTCTAAAATACCTTGATGCAGAAAATTGACTGTATCTCAAAAAGTTGAACAGAACTGCCCAGACGAGTTCTGCTAGACCTGTAGCAGACTTTGAGACGCTTAAACTAGCGAACAAAAACTGGTATATACCTTTGGCATAAAAAGATGAAATAGCCTGCACAAGCGCTACGATAATACGTTCGGATGCTGAAACGAGCTCAGATCGCGATTTCGGCACCACATAGCAAAGCTGTTTCGATCTCGGAAACACCCTGAGTATGCTCACCAAAATTCGTACGATTCTGAGACTGCAAACAGAGGAGTGTCGACGGCGCCCTAGATGAAGCGATGACCTGCTCTGATACCAATTGTTGGAGTTAGACTTCTGCGGAAGCACGCGAACAGCACAAGGAAGAAGAAGAAGCTTGGAGCACAACACATAATACTGAATGTATTACTAGAGAATGTACAAAGATAAGTAGCCCATTAGGGCAATAGGCGTATATACAAGCCGAGGGAAAAAAACCTCCTAAAGAGGGAAAAAAGTGCCCAGGCGGTCCTAGTGTGTTCACACACATCACTACCTAAATATATCAACATAAAACACTTGTACATTGTGAGCGTATTAGATGTTGATTCACAGGGATCAGTGCATTTGATCCATAGGGATCATTGATCCACAAGGATCAGTCCATTTGATCCACAGGGATCAGTTCATGTGTGTGAGGGACAAGGGCCAACTAGTCAAGGTCCCAAGCTCGGGGGATACCCTAAGTTACTTTGGTAGTAATAAGAACTGCTTTGGTAGTAATGGGAATAAGTGTTGCATGATGGCCACATGTTTACACTATACTATTCTAGATCATTACTATTTTTAGAGTATACCATTGCTATTTTTAGAGTACAAGAGGGTATATATGGATGGGAGGAGATTCACACACACATCATTCAAGTCTTTGTCTCAAACTTGGTATCAGAGCCATCAAAATTTTCCTCGTTGTTTTTCTCTACATGAGTTTTTTTGGTTGTCTTCTTGATCATCGTCGTTCTACATGAGAGATCATTGTCGTCACGTTCCGTTTCTATAGCAGTTGAGAGCACAGAGATTTTGGAGATTTAAACAATGGAGAATCCATAGGAACACCACCTGAGCAATAGCCCATGTTGGGCCCCACCTCTCAAGCAGCTGACGCCAGCGAGCATGCTAGTCTTACCCACGTGCGCAATTTCTCAGGAGGTCTGGGAAATCTTTAGTCGCGTGCGATTTCTCAAGAGGTCCTAAAAATTGTGGAAACTTTTGGAACCTTTTGGAACCTTTTGGAACCTTTTGGAACCTTTTTCTCACATATGTCGCATGATGTTTGCACCAGTCCATGGAAGAGAGAATTATACTCTCTTCCGTGTTATTTTTCAGCCGCCTACCAGGTCAGTCAAGAGTCAGAGCACTCTACACATTGTTTTTTTTGCTTTGCACAAAGTGAGACAAGAGTTAGTTTTACCAAGGTCTCATGAGTTAGAAACTTAGAGGTAAGAGGTCTCAAGGTAATTTGACACCTTAGAAGAGAACTCTAAGAACACCTACAAGTTTAGGATACTTATAAATTAAGTATCTAGTTCATAAGTAATTACTATAACTACATAGCTAATGAGTTCTCATGTACATTTCTATGTGTATAGAACAAAGAAGTTTATTTCACAAGTATATACTTCCGATTTGTGGAATAAAAAGGGGCAAATCAAGTTTGATTAGAATGCCATTGTTAGAAATAGTAAAAGAACAGTCATGTAAGATCTTCCTAGATTTGGAGGTTTAGACATACACTTTAGAGTTCCTAGCTTATTAGAAGGAATCATATCTTGATTCTATAACAGTTTGATACCAATAGATGGGGTAATTTTCTCTATCTATCTACCTAATAATGAAGAATACTGATCCTAGTTAGACTCATCTTTATTAAGCAAGCAAGGCAAGTATGTAGGCCAAGAACTCTAGAATGGCCAAGATACATAGAAAGGCAAGGTTTGTAGTGAACAAGCAAGGCAATTCTATGGGTTAGATATTCAAGAGTGGCCAACATATACAGAAAGGCAAGGTTTGCAAAGAGTAAACAAGGCAAGGCATTAGTCTAAAGTTCTTAGCAGGGAGTTAGACAAGGTTATATAGCAAGGCATGGTTTACATTTATTAGACAAGGCAAGGTTGTCTCTAGTAGGGAGTGATTATACAACCATGCAAGTAAATTAGTTTCAAATGGAAGACAAGTTGAGAAGCAAGTTTGATGTTTCTATTTATAGTGACTAAGTAAAGTGATCAAGTTTGAGCATGAGGTGAGGCAACTATTGATCCGTGGAGAATCAAATCTCCAAGAGACGCATTTAGTAAATGCTACCAAGTTGCTTAAAATTGATTGTAAGTTTATTTATTTTTCTATATTTTATGCATTCATTCTGTATTATGATGGATTCATGTAGTTATGGAGACTCTAGTTGGAATGCTTTAGCACTTTCAGCGAAAGTGAGAGCAGAATTCCAAGAGTCATCCTTGAAAGAAATACAGAAAAGGGCTAATTAGACCCAGCTATTCACCCTTTGCAACACCAGTTCTTCTAGTGAAGAAGAAAGATGAATCTTATAAGATGTGCATCGATTACCAAGCATTCAATAACATTCCTATCAGACACCAATATCATATGCCCAAGATTGATGATCTTTTAGGCACTCTAGATGGAGTCGTTGTATTTAGTAAAATGGATTGTACAAGTGGCTACCATCAGATTAGAGTAAGAGATCAAGATAAGACTCAGGTAATCCAAAGAAGACTTAGTTGTATCTTCTGAGGATAGAATATCTATCGATGGGGTTTAGATGGATATCAACAAGGTTTCTGTTATATTATTTTGGCATACACCTTGGGATGAGGAGTAGTTATGGTCATTTCTTATGAATTTTCGAGTTCTATCGGACATTCATCTCTTCATATTCATCCATAGCAATGCCTATGATGAACTTGCTTCAAGGCAAAGTTCCATTTCCAAGGCTCTTATACTCAAAGTGGTAGATTCACAGACTTTGAGTTAGGGACAGATGCTTGTGGTATAGCCATAGGGACAGTTTTCAGCCAAGATGGTAGGCCAATAGCTTTTCAAAGTAAGAAATTGACGAGTGCACAACGCAACCGGACAATGTATGAACAGGAGTTGTATGCAGTGGTATATTCACTTAAATTCTAGAGACACTATCTTGATGGTGCAGGCTTTACGGTATACACAGATCACCATACACTTGAGTATTTTTGGTAGTCAGCCAGATCTTCGAGGCAATCAGGCTCGTTGGGCTGAACTCATGTAGGAGTTTCACATGGAAATCTTGTATAGAAGAGCAAAGAGAATCTAGTTGTTGATGCATTATCATGGATAATGTATCAAATGAGCTTAATAGTTCTAGAAAGCTCATTGCTTCAAGAGCTAAAGGAAGCACGGGTGGAAGATCCACATTTTTTTGAGCCATCAGTGATGACTCTATTATAGGAGATGGGAAAATCCTAGCTGCTTCTTCCCCTAGCAAAGCGAACAAGTCCATTCCATATTCCTGTTTCTCATAGGAGAATGGAATAGTTAGACGGAAAGTAAAGTTTTGCATACCAGATTCTGCGGATTTGAGAAGAAAATTCATGCATGATAACCATGATGTGCCTTGTGCAGGACATCCAATTGTTGACAAGACAATGCAGCTTATTAGAAGAACATTTTGGTGGCCTGGATAGCTAGAGATATCCACACTTATGTCCAACAAGCTTTACGTGTCAAGTCAACAAAGCAAAAAGGATAAAGACTTCAAGTATTTTGTATCCTTTACAAATTCTAGATCACAATTGGGACACTCTATCCATGAACTTCATAGTCTAGTTATCGCGGACCCAAAGGAAGTGGGATACTATCCTAGTTGTGGCATACAAATTGATGATCCATAGGGATCACGACTTTGGTCCCTAGGGATGAGCTCATACCCACACAGGAGACGATAGAAACTCCACAGAGGGATCAGAGTGTTAGACATTGATCCATAGGGATCAATGCATTTGATCCACATGGATCATGATCCATAGGGATCAATCCATTTGATCCACAGGGATCAATCCATTTGATCCACAGGTAGTAGAGTTGTTTATCCAGCATGTCTTCAGATTGCATGGGTTGTCGACATCCATAGTTTCAGATAGATATATCAGATTCAAAGGACCAAGAGGGTCAACCAGTTTTAAGAGGAGATGTTGAGGGCATATGTGTCTGAGAGACAGACATATTGGGATAGTATTTCGCACTAGTTGAGTTTCCTTTTGAGATGAACTATGGCATGAATCCCAATGCACTAAGTACCATAGGCATGTCAAATGTCCTAGTGCTTTGGAGTTCTGAGCGAAAAAACAAGAAAATTTAGAAATAGCAAAAGTTACGATGGAGCAAAGAGCTGATAGGGCTAAAGAGTATGTTGATAGGAAGAGATCTCCTAGATCCTTTGAGGAGGGAGATATAACCTTTCATTGAGTACCAGCTAGATCTACTTCACTCTCTAGAGGGAAATGTAGTAAGATATCACCAAGGCTTTGTGGATCTTGGAAGATAGTTAAAAGCTAAGTGAAGTTGCATACCAATTAGAGCTTCCTCCAGAATATGGAGTTCATCCAGTGTTTTTAAGGAGGATAATCTAATATAAGGTATTGTTTCTTTGCAAGAAAGTGATAGCATAGATCACTCTCTAGACAGAATATTAGATTCGAGACATAAGCAATTAAGGAATCGTGTCATTCGCGAGTATCTAGTAGCCTGGAGAAGATTACCACTTATTGTCTCTACTTGGGAATCAAAAGTTCTGGTTTGCCACTACTTTCCCTCATTGATCATTGAGGTCAATGCTCTTTAGAAGGGGGAGAGAGTGTTAGGCATTGATCAATAGGGATCAGTGCATTTGATCCACATAGATCATTGATCCATAGGGATCATTCCATTTGATCCACAAGGATCAATTCATGTGTGTGAGGGACAAGGGCGAGCTAGCCAAGGTCCCAAGCTTGGGGGATACCCTAAGGTACTTTGGTAGTAATGGGAACTGCTTTAGTAGTAATGGGAATAAGTGTTGCATGATGGCCGCATGTCTACAATAGACTATTCGAGATCATTACTATTCTTAGAGTATACCATTGCTATTTTTAGAGTACAAGAAGGTATATATGGATGGCACGAGAGTCACACACACATCATTCAAGTCTTTGTCTCACAGAGTCAAAAATAGAATGAATAAATATTGGATCTAGACCATGAACTGATGGAGAGTGTTAATCTCCAAAAGAACAAGCTATCCTTGATGTTAGATCACTTCTATATCAAGAACAACTGAAAATCTTTACCAATTTGGAGGATCAATGCTCAATTACCAAAATCTTGAACAAACTATGAAGTGAGTTGATATTCAGAAAGTCTATTGCACATATCTTAGTCATTGACTGATCAAATGTGTAAGATTTTTTATAAGACTTTGCAGAAGGTGTCGCCAATAGATTGTGCACCTTCTCTAAGTTAAATCATTTCAAAAGGTTAAGTATATCTTGAGAAATGAATCAAACAGTTCACCTATGTCTAAGACTGTTCTCCTAAATAGTCGATTCAGACACCTGCAACTTCTAACACATAGTTCTCACAAACTAGAACCCGTTTAAGCAAATGCTTTTAGCCATAGATGGCTTACCTTCCAACTTAGATTTTGACTCCTCATTTGTGCAAAACTTTACACTGTGCACTGAGAACTGATCACTTTTTTTACCATCGAGATTGGGCCTGTTTCAGAAGACACTCAAGAGTTCTTCACATACAAATGTTCCTATTGACAATTCTCTCAACCTGTTTACAATTAGTCCCTCAAACTTTAACCATAGACTCATTCACTATGGGATTAGACATCTACAAAAGGATTCTTGAAATGATCAAGCACAAAAGGAGAACACTCAAAAATATCGGGTGCAACATTTCTTCATTTCTTGAAAGTTTTATATCTAAGTGATGAGAGAAAGATACAACACTTCTAAGTGTCTAATGACTTCTACTTCTTCTAATCTCTTGCTCTCTCATATTCGCCCTAACTTTTTACTTGTATATATAGACATATATGTACAATCTCATGACCATACAAAAGGTATATGTGAGCTAATTACAAAGTAATGTACATATGTATACAAGTCTTCTTCTTCTGAACATGCACTATCTTCAAGCTTCATAAACCAATCTTTTCTTCATTCTTTGTCTTCAATTCTTTATCCAAACCATCATTTGGTGATTGATTTGAACCAATAGATCCCCCTCAATCATCAATTGAGGTTTTCTCTATCTATTTTATACATGTCGTGTCTTTGAATCTCTGTAGGTTAGGTCCATCCAAGCTTTTGGTTAGCATATCTGCGATCTGAACTTTTGTTGAAGTATGTATAGCTTCAATTTCCTTATCCATCACCTTCTCTCTTAGAAAGTGATACTGAATCTCAATATGTTTAGTCCTGGCATGAAAAATAGGGTTAGCAGCTAGATACAATGAACTCATGTTATCTCCATGAATAGTAGGTGTACTCTGAATGATGTCAAAACTCTTCATAAGTGCCTTTAGCCATATGACTTCCTTTGCAGCTTCAACCATACCTTTATACTCTGCCTCTGTGGATGATAAAGCAACTGTGTGTTGCTTCTCAGAACACCAAGAGATTAACTTATCTCCCACATAACACAAGTATCCATATGTTGATGTCCTATTATCAGGATTACCTGCCCAATCTGTATCACTATATATCTTAATGTTTGTATCTGATGTAAAACCATAATACAAACCTTCTTTGAGTGTACCCTTAATGTACCTCAATACACTTTGTTCTGCAACCCAATGTTCTTTCCTAGGACAATGCATAAATTGAGACAATACCCCAACTGCATATGACAAATCAGGCCTTGTTAATGTAGCATAGATAAGACTACCAACCAGACTTTGATACATCTTCGTATCCTTGAATTCTTCTCCTCCGTATCTCCTCAATTTGTGATTCACCTCCATTGGAGTAGGTGCTACCCTGCAATCTTCCACTTTAAACTTGATCAACAAATTCTTCAAATACCTTTCTTGAGTTACATACACTCCATGTTGAGTGTATGAGATCTCCATGCCCAAGAAATATGACAAGTCTCCCAAGTCACTAATCTTGAATTCTTTCTCCATTTGCTTCTTTAGGCTTTGTATGCCCTTCTCATCTGTACCTGTAATAATTATATCATCAACATATATGCACATGTAAATGAACCCTTCATCACTTGCTTTAACAAGCAAGCTACTATCTGCTTTATATACTTGAAAACCAAGTTCCTTCAAGAACTTCACAGGTCTATAATTCCATGCCCTTGGGGCCTGCTTCAAACCATACAAAGCTCTCTTGAGCTTACATACATGATCTGGATATCTTTCATCTCTGAATCCTTGTGGTTGCTCCATGAAAACATCATCTGAAATATAACCATTTGAAAAAGTATTCTTCACATCTAATTGACATAATTTCCAACCTTTACATGGAGCAATGGCTATGAGTGTCCTGATAGTTGTCATCTTTGCCACAAGACTATAGGTCTCATCATAATCTATTCCATATGTCTGAGCAAACCCTTTCACAATAAGTTTAGCTTTATACCTAGACACACTTCCATCTGCATACCTCTTTGTCTTGTAGACCCATTTGCATCCAATGATCTTCTGACTATTTGGTTTAGGAACCAAATCCCATGTCTCATTCTCCATCAATGCATCATACTCTTCCTCCATAGCTTTCTCCCAATTTTCCTTACCTTTTGCCTCTTCATATGTAGAAGGGTCTTCATTTGCCTTTACCATATAAGCATAATCTTTAGTAGCCAAAAAAGAAGTTTCATAGCTATACCATGTAGGTTGCCATTTGTGTCTTGATGACCTTCTGAGTTCTCCACTTCTTGAGGTTTCTGGTTCATCACATTCTGGATCAAACCTTGGCACTTCTTCAACTTCAACCTGTACTTCATTGTTCTCTTCTTCATCAAATATTTGAACCTTTGATTTACCTTTCTTTTGATGCACAACTTCTTCATCACCTGCATGAATATTGATTGTACCTGCATACCAAGTACCTTGCTCATCAAATGTAACATCCTTTGACACAAGAAATTGTTTTGTGGATGGACTCCACAACCTATATCCCCTCTGCTTATCATCATATCCAATGAACACATACTTCTCAGCTTTAGGTTCCAATTTATGCCTCAATTGAGATGGCGCATATGCATAGGCTAAACATCCAAATACTTTGCAATGATCTAAGGTAGGTCTCTTACCCCACCATGCCTCATATGGTGTCATACCCTGCAAAGCTTTACATGGTAACCTATTGAACAAATATGTAGCTATATTTATAGCCTCAGCCCACAAATAATTTGGGCAATTTTTCTCCTTCATCATGGATCTTGCAAACTCAACAAGAGTTCTATTTCTCCTTTGTGCTACACCGATTTGTTGAGGAGAGTACCTCCAAGTAACTTCTCTTTTTATACCTGCATTCCATAAATAATCACTGAACTCATTAGGAAAATACTCTCCCCCTCCATCTGACCTTAGTCTCTTCAACTTTTGACCTGTAATTCTTTCTGCATACACATGATAATGTTTGAATGTATTGAATACTTCTGATTTATCTTTGATCACATATATAGTGATCCACCTAGTAGCATCATCAACATAAATCACATAATACCTTGAACCATTTATACTAAAATCTTTTGATGGTCCCCACACATCTGTGTGTACCAACTCAAGCTTCTCTGAATACATGAAACCATGCTTGGAATAAGATTGCTTATGAGCCTTACCTAATTGACATGCCTCACATCTGTATGGCATATGTTGACCTGCAACATTAGGCAATCCAAGCACTAAACCATTGTTAACCATATCTTTAATACCTCTTTCATTAAAATGTCCAAGTCTCTTGTGCCAAAGATCTAACTCAGAGATCTTATGTCCTCCATAAGTGAATAAGGCATGACCAACATTACCTTGAATCTTCAATGTGAAGAGTCTTCCTTCTTTCTTCCCTGAAACAATTTGTTTATACCCATTTCTAGGGTCTTCCACAAAAACTCCTTCATTAGTGAACCTTACTTCATAACCTTTTTCAGTAATTTGCCCAACACTTATCAGGTTCTTTGGAATTGTAGGAACATACAAGACCTAACTCAGAAGAGTACTTCCATCCTTGGCCTTCATTGATCCAATTGACTTCACATTGTGCTTTGTATTATCACCTATTTGAACTACATGATTAGTTACCTTATTCTCCAAATCAGTCATCAAAGCTATGTTGCCACCCAGGTGATTGCTACACCCTGAGTCAATGTAGAAGACTCTTTGATCTTCACTTTGCCTTTCACAAGTTGCATTCATAATCAAGGTTGAATCCTCCTTCTGATCTGATGCATAATTGTAGTAGGTATTGTTTTAGGATTGACTTTGGAATCCTCTACCTGCATTTCTTCCAAAGTAACCTCTACTACCTCTACCTCTGAAATTACCTCTTTGATTTCTACCACCCCTTCCTCTTGAATTAAAGTTCTGATTATATCCACCATTATTTTGATTATTATGCCAACAATCATGAGCTAAGTGATTTGTCTTACCACAAATCCGGCAAGCTCTGGCTCCATCTTTATTACTTCTACCTCTTCCTCTACCTTTGCCACCTCCTCTTCCTCTTAGGAAGTTAGCCTGGCTAGTTGTACCTCCATCTTCATTTGCTTGTTGCTTCCCTTTGCTATTCTTCCTCTTATCCATTGAATACATTGCTTGACCTGCACTTTATCACCTTCACCTTTGACATCCTGCTCAAAGGTTAGCATGTGTCTTAACAACTGATTTGAATAAGGAGTAAAATGATCTAGTGACGATTCAGTAGACAAAATGAATGGCTTCCATTTCTCATCTCCTCTCAAACCTGTGAAGATTTGCCTTACCAATTTATCCTCCTCAATATCTTCATCAACTGCTCCTAATGCATTTGCAATATCCTTCATTCTTGTTACATAATCAGAGATGGATTGAGAGGCCTTCTTCTTGAATGTGGTAAACTCTGCCCACAAAGATGCCTTCCTTGACTTTGTAGTGTTTTGGAAATGCTCCTCCAAAGCATTCCATATATCACTTGCACTTTCAAGACCTCTAATGTGAGGTAGCAAGTAGTCATTAACTCCCGTGTAGATAATGCTCCTAGCTTGAGCATCTCTCTTCATCCAAGTCTTGAAATCTAATAACTCATCCCTAGTTGGAACACTCGAATCTCTGAATTGTGGCTTTTCTTCTTCACCTGTAATGTAGCCTATCAAATCTTTGCTCATAAGATGAGCTTCCATCCTCATTGACCAAGCTCGATAGTTTTCTCTATCCAATTTCTCTATTTGAAGAGAATCTCCCATCCTTTCTTCACCTGTGTATTAAATTCTTCAACCTTCATGAGGAATAAGGTTACCTTTACTTCCAATGAAGTTCCTTCTTATCTTCTTGATATCTCTTGGCCTCCTTCTCAAGGTCTCCTTTCACGCTTTCACCTTTTGAACCTTCAAGTGTTGATTTTTGTTTGTCTGCATCAGTCGAGATCCTCCTTTCTTCAATTTCGATGCTTCCTGATCTAATACCACTGATGGATAGTGTTAATCTCCAAAAGAACAAGCTATCCTTGATGTTAGAGCACTTCTATATCAAGAACAACTCAAAATCTTTACCATTTGGAGGATCAATGCTCAATTACCAAAATCTTGAACAAACTGTGAAGTGAGTTGATATTCAGAAAGTGTGTTGCACATATCTTAGTCATTGACTGATCAAATGTGTAAAGTTCTTCTCCAAGTTAAATCATTTCAAAAGGTTAAGTATATCTTGAGAAATGAATCAAAGAGTTCACCTATGTCTGAAACTGTTCTCCTGAATAGTCGATTCAGACACCTGCAACTTCTAACACATAGTTCTCCCAAACTAGAACCCGTTTAAGAAAATGCTTTTAGCCATAGATGGCTTACCTTCCAACTTAGATTTTGACTCCTCATTTGTGCAAAAGTTTACACTGTGCACTAAGAACTGATTACGTTTTTTACCATCGAGATTGCGCCTGTTTCATAAGACACTCAATAGTTCTTCACATTCAAATGTTCCTACTGACAATTCTCTCAATTTGTTTACAATTAGGATCTCAAAATTTAACCATAGACTCATTAACAATGGAATTAGACATCTACAAAAGGATTCTTGAAATGACCAAGAGAAGGAGAACACTCAAAAATATTGGGCGCAACATTTATTCATTTCTTGAAAGTTTTACATCTAAGTGATGAGAGAAAGCTACAACACTTCTAAGTGTCTAATGACTTCTAATTCTTCTAATCTCTTGCTCTCTCATATTTGCCCCAACTTTTACTTGTATATATAGACATATATGTACAATCTCATGACCATACAAAACGTATATGTGAGCTAATTACACAGTAATGTACAAATGTATACAACTCTTCTTCTTCTGAACATGCACTATCTTCAAGCTTCATAAACCAATCTTTTCTTCATTCTTTGTCTTCATATCTTTATCCAAACCATCAATTGGTGATTGATTTGCACCAACACGAATGTGCTTGGAACGAAAGATCATCCAACAAGGATGCATTTAAGAGACGCCTCTGGTTCATATTTAAACTGTCTTTGTGGATACTTGTCTTTCATTCAAGTAGCAAACAGAAGGGTTGTTTGTGCATCATTATATGTCTGATTCATTTGAGTGAGTAAAGATATAATTCATGTGAATCATTCAAACGTGTGGGCATAGATGTTGTCATTGCTATGAATTATGGAATGTGTTGAGCAAGGAATTGTTGGTGCTAATTTATTAATGTATTAATGTGTTTTAGTGTTTTTTATATACCAACGGAAGGTTCGTGAGGGCATGAAAGGCGTGAAGGGATGGACATCAATAATCAAATTTATAATTTATATAGTTTGTAAATAACCCCGTGTAGAGGCTCTCTACAAAAGAGACCAACTTTTACTTTCATGCATGTTTTTTGAAGCCACTCTCATGTAACAACTATTTCAACATAACTAAAAATCTTGTAAATACATGCACTTTATGGATTGTCGAAACAGAGTGCATGGGGGGAGATTGGACCCAATATGGCATTCTATCTTGTTTTCCTTGCATATCTATGTTCTTTGAGTGTGCATGAGTTAAGATCTTGATAATTGTGGTATCAGAGCTCTACGCGCATCACTACAGAGGGATCTAGTTCTGTTCATTTTGGCATTTGATTGTTGATCACTGTTCGTTGTTCTCTGCTCTTTGTTCTTTGTTCTTTATTTGTGATTTTGATTTGGTCTCTGTCTCCCTTTCCATTTCAGTTTAAGTTTTGGTTTCGAATGTTTACACCTATGTTTACCCCTTCGGCTTACTCCAAGGCATCAAGTAAGGTGTCAACTAAGGCACATAACTAAGGCATTACGTTGGCATCTTTGGCACCCATGGCTCCCTTGGCAATCGTTGGCAGCTGTTGGCTACGCACAAACCATTTTCAATTTATGAGTGTCAATAAGGGTTTTATATTCACCAAGGAGCGAGGATTTGAACCCACAACCTCACTCTCACAAGGGAACTGTTTTACCACCACACTATCTCTTTGTGTTATCACTCTAGTTATAGTTCTCTTTTCTTATATTTAACACAAATTGAATCTCTTTATTACTTTTTCAATACCCAAGAACAACTCCTCCTTTTACATTTTAATTCAAGCAATCTCAAAATTGTTTTTACATATCTAGCAAGAGAGTTTTTTTCTCTACATACCCAAGGACCCTACGAACACCATGGAGGATCTCAGTGAGTCCCATCCACTTGAGGTAACACTCGAGCAAAAGCTCAAGCTCCTACAACATGAACTTTGAGGCGCTCAGGATGAGATTCGACAATGCGACGAAGTACTTGAGAAGATGCAAGTTGATGAAGATAACCTTACGATGGTCGTAAAAGCTAGGCCAATTGGATGGCATGCATTCCAAGATTGGTGTTAAAAGTTACCAATTTCTACAGTTTGATCATTGTAAGGATGGCCCTTTAGTTCTTTCATGGTTATCATAGTTTGACAATTTTATACTCATGAAACATATGCTGAAAGTGAAAAAGACAAATTTGCCACTAAGTATTTAGTAGGAAAAGCTCAGCTCTGGTGGAATGTCTTGCATCATAGTACAGATCATCCAACCACATGGAAGGCTTTCCAAGATAAAGTGAAGGATTCTTTTCTTCCTCCTCAATATCATTTACATGTTCGATGTGCATGGATAACCTTTACATAGAAGGAGGGTGACACGATCACTACCTACAGAGAGTGGTTCTGGCAAAATTTATTATTGGGTCAAATGCTCAAAGATATACCGAAGGATAGCTTGCAACAAAAATACGAAGATGGTTTGGAAGTGGGAATCCAAGCCAAGCTTCACAGCCTATGGCCCACAACCCTCATCAAGGCTATCACTTGCCTATGATGCAGACCAGGAATTCCAATCCATAACCAAGTAGATCCATCTAGAACAACGACATCAATGACCATTTTTTGTTAAACCCATGTTTCCTATGAAGAGTAATTTTAATGCCCCATCTTACTCTAGTTTTGCTCATCCTCCACAATGCGATTACTCAACTCCACCTGTTGCTTCATCTCTCCAACCTACCAAACCACCTACCCTATTGTGGATGCCCAACAAAAGAGACCATGTATTACCTGCTTGAATTGTGGTAAACCTGTGTTGGTGTAAATTGCAAGCCTACACATTTGGCTCAAAGGATGCATTGAAGGTTACACATACATGAAGAAGCATAGGAACATATGCTAGTGGTTAATTACCACTTTACCTCATTGTAAAAGTCAAATTGACTTAGAATCTTTTGTAATCACCTACCAAAGTGAGTCGTGGAAAAAGTAGTGCATTTGATTGAAGGAATATCTCCAAGCATTTAGGAGCTCGATCATAGGGAGCCAAAATTTGAATTTGAATTCAAATCTTTGCTCATTACATATAAAAGTGGACATGAAAAGTCGTGTGTAAGAGAGATCAATCCCGAGCCTCAATTCTACTGATTATGAGTGTGTGTGAGGGCTACACTATAGCCTACACCTTTGTACACCATTAGGTAATGTTGTTCATGCCAATGGGATTGTACAGAAGTGTTCATTAATAGATACATTTACATCATTCATCTCTGAGTTTTCTGTTAGTCTACTCAAAAGTCTGTCAACTTGTCAAGGGCATATCTCGGTCAATTCTTCACCAAATTCACTGATTCAAAGCTTATTGGATTCAGCTCAAAGCCATCTACATGCTGTAAAAGTTTGAAGTGATTCCATTCAGTCATTTCAGAGAAATCTGCATCGCGGTGAACTCTCATCAATTTCTACTATAGTCCTAAAAAGTCGGGGGTATAGCTAAACTTGCTAAATTGATTTCTCTTAGCATAGTTTATCTTTTTACATAATTCCACTTGCAAATGATAGCTTACTAAGCTAATTAAATACCCCTAGAAGGAATTTTATCAATTTCTACTGTCCTGGTCACACTGAGTAAAACATCCAACAGGTGTCAAGACATAAATAGAAGGTTTTCTTGAGTTTGTGAACTTCAAAGTTATCTGTTTTGGTTCAATCATTACACACATCACTTCCAAAGTACATAGGCCATTTTTTGGTGTTATTGGAAAGCTGAGAAGGTCTACTTATCAACTCTGAAGCAAAAGAGGGCTGGTACAAAGCATCTTTAGCAGTACCTACTCAGTCTCTTGGAGCATCCATCCATCTTTCCCAACAGTGGTATCAGAGCAAACTAAGGTAAAATGGGAGATGGTTTTCCTTCATTTATTGACAAATTGGACAGGAACAACTATCAAGCTTGGTCTCTAAGGATGAAGACCTACTTACAAGGAAGGAGTCTCTATGGATATATCTCAGGAGATGAGGAATTGCCCTCGTTCAAAGCAAGAGGATTGCCAACTGTGCTAAGGATGCATTGGCAAGGTCATATTTACTCAACTCTATCTTTGACTTTCTTTTGCCACATATCAGAAATTGTAAGACATCCCAAGAAACTTGGGAAATCTTGTCATCATACTTTTCCTCCAATACAAGGGCTAGGAAAAATCAGTTGTGGATTGAATTCACAACACTAAGGAAGCAACCTAAGCAAGCTATTTCAATTTGTGACCAAGATCAAAGATGTTGCAGATCAGTTAGCAAGCATAGGAGAAGAGATTGAAGAAGAACAAATTGTAAGGCAAGTGATCAATGGAATCAAGGCTGATGACAAATGGGAAAGCTTCACCACTACAATGGATCTCTACATGGACATGCACACTCCAGATCTTACAACTCTCATGGGACAACTATTTACACATGAAGCAAAGCTCACCAAAAATGGAGATACATCCAAAGGTAATAACTCTTTTGCCCTATACACTGATAAGAAGTCTAAGGATAAAGGCAAGAGCAAAAAAATGGAAGATGAAGGCTCTACCTCCCAAGCCAACTATGCAGGGAGAGGTAGATCTTCAAGAGGAAGGGGCAGAGGAGGTAAGCAAGGTAGGGGGAGACCCTATAACTCATCACCATGCAACATTTGTGGTTTATCAAATCATACTACAGATGAGTGTATCAGGAATTACAAAAATCAGAGAGGAAGAGGCTACCAAAGAGGTGGATGCTCACAGTCAAGAGGAAGGTTCAACCATCACCAAGGCCATAACAACAATTACAACAACAATTACAATGGCAACTACCAAGGAGGATTCAAAACCAGAAAGGACTACAACAACTACACAGAGGAGCAGGATGACTCTCTTTTGATCATGAACATAACTTCAAAGTCAGGTACAAATGATGACCACTTATTCTACATTGACTCAGGGTGCTCAAATCATGTGGCTGGCAATGTGGCACTACTCTCTGATCTTGAGGAACCAAAAGGTAAACACCAAGTCCAAACAGGTGATGATACAAAGCATTCAGTAGTTAAAGTTGGAAATGTTAAGACTTGTGATGGTAATCAGAATTTTTTGAGCAGGGTACTCTATGTACCAACCATTACCAAAAATTTGATGAGTGTTAGTCAGATTGTGGAGAAAGGTTTGCAGGTCAGATTCAATCAATATGGAGCATATGTGGAGGACCCAAGACATGGGTTCAAGAGGATTGCTAAAGGAGAAAAATCAGGTAGACTTTTCACTTTTGAGTTGGAAGATACAAAGAATATTGCACTATACAGTTATAAAGATCAAACACTTTCAGAGCTTGAGATTTGGCACAAAAGGTTAGGGCACATAGGAGAAAGAACCTTGAAACAAATGTGCAGGGACCAATGTGTGCTTGGGATACCTAATGTATCCAAGCAACATATGATTTATAAGTGTGGCGCTTGTCAATTTGGTAAGTCTCACAGGTTACCCTTCTCCAAGAAAGGATATATGCATGAAGACTACCTAGAGCTTGTACACACAGATGTATGGGGACCAAGCAAAGACCCCTCAATCTCAGGATCAAGGTACTATGTGTCTTTCATTGATGATTATAGCAGATGGATTGTATTATACTTCATGAAGCACAAGGATGAGGTATTTAATTGTTTTAAGAAATATCTTGCATTAGTTGAAAATCAGATAGGAAGGAATTTGAAGAGGCTAAGGTCAGATGGAGGAGGTGAGTACTTCTCCAATGAATTTGAAGACTTCTTGTAGGACAGAGGCATCAAAGCAGAGATAACCACAAGGTATTCTCCTGAACAGAATGGGGTAGCTGAAAGAAGAAATAGGTTAATTGTTGAGACAGCTAGATATATGCTTAATGAGAAGAAGTTACCTAACTATCTATGGGTAGAGAGTGTTTCTACTGCCACTTACCTCATAAACAGGTTACCATCTAAGTCACTTGATGGTATGACACCCTATGAAGATGGCATGGTAAGAGACCATCATTGGATCACTGCAAAATATTTGGATGTGTAGCATATGTGCACATTCCTTCTCAGATAAGAGGTAAGCTAGACCCAAAGGCTGAAAAATGCATTTTTATTGGGTATGATTTAAATAAAAAAGGTTACAGATTTTATAATCCTACCAATAAGGGATTTATGGTCAGCAGAGATGTGATCTTTGATGAAAATGATTTTTGGTATGAGAATGAATGTAGGAAGGTTAAACTACCCTATGACTTGGAAGAGGAATTTCCAAAACTTGCAAAGGAGTAATCTACTCAGAATGAAGACTCGAGTTCAGATGATGAAGACCTATCAACCTTGAAGAATTCAAGGCATGGAAGTCCAAGGGCAAAATGAAGATGAAGAAGCTTGAAGACATACCTGAATCATCAACTCAATCAATCAGAAGATCTCAAAGAGAAAGCAAGAAACCTATCAGATATGGGTATGATACATCTCTTGTTACTAAACATTTAGTTTATCTTGCCAAAGATTTGTCAAATAAAGAACCAGGTTCATATGAAGAAGCAATAACCAAATGAGAATGGAAAGAAGCTATGGATGAGGAAATTGAAGCACTCAAGGAGAGTGACACATGGGAGTTAGTACCCAAGAAAGACTCTATGAAGGTAATAGGATCCAGATGGATCTATAAGTTGAAAAGAAATTCTGATGGAACAATTAATAGGTACAAAGCTAGATTGGTAGCCAAGGGTTTTGCACAAACCCAAGGCATTGACTATGAAGAGACATTTTCTCCTGTGGCCAAGATGCCAACAATCAGAGTGTTGGTAAGTGTGGCTGCATCAAAGAATTGGAACATGTACCAATTGGATGTCAAGAATGCTTTCTTGAATGGATGGATTTCAGAAGAAGTTTATATGTCACAACTTCTTGGCTATGAGGACCCTAAAAAGGTAACTTATGTTTGCAAATTAAAAAAGGCTTTATATGGATTGAAGCAGACACCTAGGACATGGAATTACAGGTTAACTACATACCTCCAAGACCAAGGTTTTTTCATGAGCAAGGCTGGCACTTCCCTGTTCATTAAGAGAAGTAATTCAGAGGTAATATATCTCTGTGTTTATGTTGATGACATCATCATTACAGGAAATGATGTCAATGGAATCAGGTATATCAAAAGCCAGATGATGAAGGAGTTCAAGATCAATGGTCTTGGTTTATTGAAGTATTTTCTAGGGCTTGAATTAGTTTACACTAATTCAGGGATATACATTACTCAAAAAAAGTATGTACATGATATGTTGAAGAAGTTTCACTTGCAGGATGCTAAAGTAGCAAGCACTCCAATGGAGGTAAACCTAAAGCTAAGTGCTCATGAAGGTGATGAAGTCAAAGTCATTACAGGATATCAAAGTATGGTGGGTAGCTTGAACTATGTTACTCTTACAAGAATTGATATTGCATATGGAGTAAGTGTGCTAAGTCAATTTATGCACAAGCCAAGGATACCTCACTTAGAGGCTACCAAGAGAATCTTGAAGTATCTCAAGGGTACACAGAACCATGGTTTGTATTTCCCTTACACTTCAGATATTGATATCAGAATTTATTCAGATGCAGATTGGGCAGGATGCAAGGATGATAGGAGGAGCACTTCTGGATATATCTCTTTTGCAGGTGACAAACCAATTTCATGGTCTTCAAAGAAGCAACCTACTGTTGCTTTGTCTTCCACAGAGGCAGAATATAGAGGACTGGCTAATGCCACACAAGAAGCAATTTGGATTAAGCTTTTGTATACAGAATTGGGTTTGTTTACTAGATCACCAATTATCTTTGGAGATAATACAAGTTCTCTTCACCTTGCAGCAAATCCTATCTATCATGCTAGGACCAAACACATAGAGGTCCATTATCATTATGTGAGAGAGAAGTTGATAAGCAAGGACATTCAACTTACCTATGTATCAACCAACATGCCATGTGTAGATTTGTTGACTAAAGCTTTGGATGGAACAAAACTTTGCAGGTTCAGATCCATGACTGGATTGCAGGATATTCTTGAAGATTGAAGATGAAGACTTAAGCCAAAATGTTTGGCTTGAGGGGGCGCTGTTGGATGCATTGAAGGTTACACATACATGAAGAAGCATAGGAACATATGCTAGTGCTTTATTACCACTTTACCTCATTGTAAAAGTCAAATTGACTTAGAATCTTTTGTAATCACCTACCAAAGTGAGTCGTGGAAAAAGTAGTTCATTTGATTGAAGGAATATCTCCAAGCATTTAGGAGCTTGATCATAGGGAGCCAAAATTTGAATTTGAATTCAAATCTTTGTTCATTACATATAAAAGTGGACATGAAAAGTCGCGGGTAAGAGAGATCAATCCCGAGCCTCAATTCTACTGATTCTGAGTGTGTGTGAGGACTATACTATAGCCTACACCTCTCTACACCATTAGTCAATGTTGTTCATGCCAATGGGATTGTATAAAAGTGTTCATTAATAGATACATTTACATCATTCATCTCTGAGTTTTCTGTTAGTCTACTCAAAAGTCTGTCAACTTGTCAAGGGCATATCTCGGTCAATTCTTCACCAAATTCAGTGATTCAAAGCTTATTGGATTCAGCTCAAATCCATCTACATGCTATCAAATTTAGAAGTGATTCCATTCAGTCATTTCAGAGAAATCTGTGTCGAGGTGAACTCTGGTCAATTTCTGCTACAGTCCTAAAAAGTCGGGGGTATAGCTAAACTTGCTAAATTGATTTCTCTTAGCATAGTTTATCTTTTTACATCATTCCACTTGCAAATGATAGCTTACTAGGCTAATTAAATACCCCTAGAAGGAATTTTATCAATTTCTACTGTGCTGGTCACATTGAGTAAAACATCCAGCAGGTATCAAGACATAAATAGAAGGTTTTCTTGAGGTTGTGAACTTCAAAGTTATCTATTTTGGTTCAATCATTACACACATCACTTCCAAAGTAGATAGGCCATTTTTTGGTGTTATTGGAAAGCTGAGAAGGTCTACTTATCAACTCTGAAGCAAAAGAGGGCTGGTACAAAGCAGGTTTAGCAGTACCTACTCAGTCTCTTGGAGCATCCATCCATCTTTCCGAACAATCTGGACATGCAAAAATAAAGTTGCGGCCTCTTCACATGAAACCAACTGTAGCTCAATTGCATAACATGGAGGCCCATAGTGAAGAGATTCCTCCTATTTGGACAAAGGAGGCATTCGAGAATGACTTAAGTACCTTGAGTAATGATACCTCTATTCATTCTTTACTTTGCATGTAGGGTACTATCAATAACAAACTGGTTAATATTTTACATGATAATGGTAGTTCATGTTATTTCATTTCACATTTATTAGTACAAGAACTTAAATTAAAAACATTTCCCTCCTTGTATAACGTGAAAGTTGCATTTCAAGGTAGTCGTTATAATGTAACACAAGAAGTGCAAGATATTAAGATTAGCATAGGCCCATATGTAGATGCATGAACATTTTTAATTGCACCAGTCTTACAATGTTATACTCAGTATGCCTTTTTTTCATCATTATAATCCATGCATTGACTACCATACACATACCTTTAACTTTGAATTTTAAGGTCAAATCATTACTTTATCTACGCGGCATGATTTCCTGCTATTTCCATTGATTAGTCATACTCAAGTAAAATGTGCATTTAGGAGAGGATTCAATTCATTCATTGTTTTTGTCAATGTCATAAATGATTATACTCATACAGTTCGTGATGCACATAAACCTTTCATGACTACTTATAAGGATTGTTTTATGTTTGATTATCCCTCTAAACCACCACCATCACGAGGGTCCTTTGACCATAGCATAGACTTAATTCCTCGTAGTTCTCCTCCTCATAAAGCACCTCATAGGCATGGCCCACTACATCAAAAGGGAATACAAAACCAAGTGAAAGACTTCCTCCACAAAGGAAGCAGAGAGAGAAATGCTAAACTAAACAAGAAACTGATTTCATCTTCATCTTCATCCTCTATTCAAGTACTTTATATGTGCATGTTTTGATACTTTGATAATCTTGTTGAAGAATTAAGCTTATTCTAAGTAGCGTCATGTAAGTTCTATTCTGTTTGAGTGTTTCAACATGAGTATTTTTTTAGTTAGCTAGATCTTTGAGGCAGTCATGCTGGTTGGGTTGAGCTCATGCATGAGTTTCACATGGAAATCTTGTATAGAAGAGCAAAGAGAATCTAGTTGCTGATGCATTATAAAATCAAATGAGCTTTATAGTTCTAGAAAGCGCATTGCTTCAAGAGGTAAAGGAAGCACAGGTGGAAGATCCACATTTTTTTGAGCCATCAATGATGACTCTATTATAGGAGATGGGACAGTTCTAGTTGTTTCTCTCCCTAGTAGAGGGAACAATTCCATTCTGTATTACAGTTTCTCACAGGAGAATGGAATTGTTAGACCGAAAGGAAAGGTTTGCATACCAAATTCCCGAGAACTGAGAAGAAAAGTCATGCATGATAACCATGATGTGTCTTGTGCAGGACATCAAGGTGTTGACAAGACAATAGAGCTTGTTAGAAGAACATTTTGGTGGCTTGGATAGATGTCCACACTTATGTCTAACAAGCTTTATGTGTCAAGTCAACAAAGTTGAAAAGATAAAGACTCCAAGTCTTTTGTATCCTTTACACATTCCAAATCACAACTAGGATAGTGTATCCATGGACTTCATAGTCAGGTTACCGCAGACCCAAAGGATCATCCATAGGGATCATGTCTTTGGTCCATAGGGATCATTTCATACCCACGCAAGAGAGGATAGAAACTGCACACAAGGATCAAAGTGTTAGACATTGATCCACAAGGATCAATGCATTTTATCCACATGGATCATTAATCCACAGGGATCAGTCCATTTGATCCACAGGGATCAATCCATTTGATCCAAAAGTAGTAAAGTTGTTTATCCATCATGTCTTGAGATTGCATGGGTTGTCGACATCCATAGATTCAGATAGATATGTTAGATTCACATGACCAATAGGGTCAAACAGTTTTAAGAGGACATGTTGAGGGCATATGTGTGTGAGAGACAGACATATTAGGATAGTATTTGGCACTAGTTGAGTTTCCTTTTGAGGTGAAATATGGCATGAATCCCAATGCTCTTAGTACCATAGGCATGTCACAGAAATGTCTTAATGCTTCGGAGTTCTCAGTGAACGTCCAAGAAAATTTAGATATGGTTAAAGCCAAGACGCAGCAAGCAGCTGATAGGGCTAAGGAGTATGCTGATAGGAAGAGATTTATTGATATATTTAGTGATGTGTGTGAACATACTAGGACCGTCGGGGCACTTTTTTCCCTCTTTAGGAGGTTTTATTCCCCAGACTTGTATATACGCCTATTGCCCTAATGGGCTACTTATCTTTGTACATTCTCTAGTAATACATTCTGTATTGTGTGTTTGTGCTCCAAGCTTCTTCTTCTTCCTTGTGTTGTTCGCGTGCTTCCGCAGACGTCTATCTCCAACAATTGGTATCAGAGCAGGTCGTCGCGTCATCTAGGGCACCGTAGACACTCCTCCGTTTGCAGTCTCAGATTCGCATGAATTTTGGTGAGCATACTCAGGGTGTTTCCGAGATCAAAACGGCTTCGCTTTGTCATGCCAAAATCGCGATCTGAGCTCGTTTCGGCCTCCGAATGCACTATCGCAGCGCTTGTGCAGGCTATTTCATCTTTTTGTGCCAAACGTATATACCTGTTTCTGTTCGCCAGTATAAGCGTCTGGAAGTCTACTACAGGTTTAGCAGAACTCGTCTGGGCAGTTCCGTTCAACTTTTTGAGATACAGTCAATTTTCTGCATCAAGGTATTTTAGTCACTGGCCATGGCTGAAAGCAGTGATGTATTCCGTATGTTGGTTGTTGAGGATAAGTTGGATGGTACCAACTACCCATTATGGGCTTATATGATGCGACATGTATTGGTTGCAAAAGGATTGTGGAACATTGTGCAGGGTGTTGAAAGACGTCCTGTTACACCTGTAACGCCAGGCACTGCAAATACAGGTGCAGGAGCTGATGAAGATGGTGTCGAAGATGATATTCCGCAGATTCCTGTTCGTGCTACTGTTTCTACTGCACCTACTATAGAGCAGATTCGTTGGGATGGCAGAGATGCCCAGGCACATGCATTGATAGCTTTGTCTGTCAAACGTGCCATTATTCCTCACATTCGCTCTTGCAGAACAGGTAAGGATGCTTGGGATACACTTACCACATTGTACCAAGCTAGGAATGAGGCTCGTGTTGCTTACCTCCGAAAACAGTTGGAGAGTGAGCACATGAATGAAGGTGATTCTATGGACAGTTTCCTAAGAAAGATCAAAGACTTGAAGGAACAATTGATTTCTGCTGATGAGGTTATACCAGATAGCTCACTTGTGCAGACCGTTCTGAATGGTCTTCCTGACTCATATCAGAGTTTTGCTTCTACTCTTCGGTTGATGATGAAAGGCAACCCAAACGCCTTGTCATTTGAGGAGTTAGTCTTTGTTCTGTTGCAGGAAGATCAATCCAAGCAGAACAGGTCCATTATGCGTGTTGCAGATCAAGCTTTTCTGGCTAGTCAGAAGGGCAAAGGAAAATGGATCTCTTCTACTAGCAAGCAGAAATCTGCAAATGCTGCACATTCAAAGAACCAGGATAAAGATGAGAAGAAATCAGAAAAGCAAAAATTGTTTTGCAAGTACTGTAAAGGGAATGATCATATCATAAAGAACTGTCCAAAACTGGCTGCTAAAGAGGCAAAGAAGAAAGAGGCTGGAATGGTTGTTGCAGAGGCCTCTACACCAAAACAGAGTCTGCAAATCTTGTGCAGGAAGAAGAATGGGCATTTACTACTATCTGCAGTTTTGACCCATCTTCTCATGAGTAGTGCATGTCTACAGTAGACTCAGATGTTTGGTATTTTGACAGTGGGGCAACCAAACATATTACCTCGCAGCGCAGTTTCTTCTCTTCACTCGAGCCTGCCCCTACAGGGAATACTGTTACATGCGCCAACAACTTCTCTTATCCTGTTATGGGAGTTGGTAAGATCATTTTGACTACTGCTGATGGTAGTTCTTTCACTTTGTCAGATGCTTTATTTGTGTCACGGATCAAAAAGAACCTGTTATCAGTTTCTGCATTAGCCAAGACTGGCTTGGTTGTGAAATTTGTTGATGATAGGTGTACAGTTCATGATCTGTCAAATGGCGATGTGATTATTGCTTCTGGCATTTTATGTCATGGGTTGTATAAGCTCATAGACTATGAAAGATCTAAAAATGATTTGGCATGTGCAGTAAATGATTCTCAGGCTATGTCAGATGCAAAGCTTTGGCATGCATGCTTTGGTCATCTGAATTTTGCTAGTTTGCTACGCCTGCAGAAATCGGAAATGGTGTCCTCTTTGCCCAAACTTGAGGCACTTGGAAAACATGTTTGTGAAGGCTGTATTTTGGGCAAAATGCAGTGTTCCTCCTTTCCAAAAGATGGTTCAGTTCGGGCTACACAAAAATTGCAACTTGTACATAGTGATGTTTGTGATCCTATGCAGACACCCTCTTTTGGAAATTACCTTTACTTCGTGACTTTCATTGATGATTTTTCCAGGCATGCATGGGTATATCCACTCAAAGAAAAGTCTCAAGTGTTCATGTGCTTTAAACAGTTTTTGGTTTTGGCTAAAAATCTGTCAGCATGTAAAATGGGCACCCTCCGTTCTGATCGAGGGGGGGAATATATGTCTTTTGATTTTAATGCATTTCTGGCTGAACATGGGATAAAACACCAGTGTACAGTGCCATATACACCTCAACAGAATGGAGTTGCTAAATGAAAGAACAGGTCAATCATGGAGATGGCGAGGTGCATGGTCAAGAGTCAGGCTTTACCACATAGTTTCTGGCTCGAGGCTGTCATGTGTGCAGCATATGTACTGAACAGGTGTCCTACTAAAGCACTGTAGTCTATCACTCCATATGAGGCTTGGCATGACCGCAAGCCATCTGTTGCTCATCTGCGTGTTTTTGGTTGTTTGGCATATGCACTAGTGCTTGAACAACATCGCAGAAAATTGGATGATAAGGCAGTAAAATGTATTTTTGTTAGGTACAGTTCTCAAAGTAAAGGCTATCGTCTGTATCATCCACAGACTAAATGCATTCTGGTTAGCCGTGATGTTGTCTTTGTGGAAGATGTTATTCAGCCATTGCTTTCATGTACTAAGGAGACATCTGTTAGCTCCAAAGACATGTATGATACTTTGATGCCTCTTTTTACACGTGGACAGTCTAGTGCTAGTCCTAATGGGGCAACTTCTCAGCCTTCGCAGGCTTCATATGATGATGCAGATCATTCCATTTCTGATGCAGATTTACATGATGCACTTGTTGATGAGAGAGCTGATATTGAGCAGGCAAAAACTATGCCAAAATGGCTGGTGTAGACTTTGCGTGACAACAAATTAGATGCACCTTTGTCATATTGTACTCGTTCAGGTTCTCATAGTGCCTCCTTTGCATCAGATTGCTATACTATGGCTGCGTCTAGTCTCTGTGATGAGAATGAGCCTGTTTCTTTTGATGAAGCATAGAATTCAGAAAATTGGATGGCTGCTATGCAATCTGAATATGATGCTATAATGAAGAATAGTACATGGTCTTTATGTGACTTGCCTCCTGGCAACAAGGCCATTGGCACTAAGTGGGTGTAGAGGAGGTACTGGGGTAGCCACTTTCAAAGATATCAAATTGTATACATTTCCAGTACTCCGTCTACTCAAGGGGGGTTCTCCTTAGGGAAGTATACCCTGTGACATTCTTGTGTGCAGGTACCTTCACTGATAACAGAGAAACCAATAGACGTGAAAATGTACAGTTATAGAGAAAGGATCAATGACAAGTGCTCTTGAGAGAGGAAATCACTTCGTAACTTTGAAAATGATTACAGAGAGCTAAAATACTACAAAAGGATGTAACAGTGGGCTAGCATGCCATTCCAAAACTAACTAGCAACAATATAAGAGTGAGACCAACAAAGTGAATACAATAAAGAAGATGACTTGATCCTGAAGAAATTCACCGATGCATGCCAATGACTGGATCCAAGCCACTCAATCACCCTGTAATGCTAATCAGCAACTCCACTGGAGGCCCACGCTCTGTATACTCATCACAGAGTGACCTCCCACAGTGTGCCTGTAGCAACAGAGTGCAGAGAGTAGACCAAAAAAAATAGCCTCAACTAGCATCAACAAATGATGATAGCGATGATACGCAATAGCCCACACGATTCAGATTACATCCGATTCAGCCCCCCAAATGAGTGCCAAACCTCTGTTTATATAGACCCAGAGTGGCCAAGGGTGGCCTTGCCAAATTCCAGCCTTAAGTGCCGCACGCGCCAAAGTGGTGGTCCAGAGGTGGAGGATGGTAGCCAACTTCAATAAGGCCCCCAATTTTAGCTTCTGACACCGCCAAAGCTTAGTGGCGATATTCCCTGCATTACTTTTCACTCTGACATATCATTAACAATATATATTCCACCTCATGGTGGAGCCCGTCATAAGTCGGTAGTCGCCCTCCAAGGATGTCATCACATAGTCGCCCAGTGATATGGAGTTAGCCAAGAGTGGTTGGTGGCCTCGCCCCATATTATACCGAAAGTGGTTGGTCGTCGCCTCCTTGACTTGCTAGAGTTGGTGGTCGCCTAGATTTGAGAAGTCCGAAATTTGTGGTCGCCCATGTGCATGCAAAGGCGAGTGATCACCTTTGGAGAGGGTTGGGAGAAAAGCTGTGGGTGGAAGGAGGTTCTAAGGTCGGAGAGGTTGCCAAGTTGGAGTTCAGGAGGAGAAGGGGGAGGGTCGCCCAAGTGTCCATATAGTTGACTAAGAAGGGGCTCGCCCACTTGGGATGGTTCAAGAGGAGGAGGGTCTCCCATGTGCATGTAGAAGGCGAGTGATCGCCTTTGGAGAGGTTTGGGAGAAAATAGGTGGTCGCCCAATTAGCACAAAAGCGGTAGTCGCCTTGCTTTGTAGTAAGTCCCCATGGGTGGTCGCCCAATTAGCACAAGAGTGGTAGTCGCCTTGCTTTGTAGTAAGTCTCCATGGGTGGTCGCCCAATTAGCACAAGTGGTATGACAAGCATTCAAGGCGTCGCCTAAGTTCTCCTTACCCCCACCATATGGGCGTCGCCCCATAAGCTAGAAAGGCGTCGCCTTTTCTCCCTTCTATCTCACCATATGGGCGTCGCCTCGCCCCATAAACTATTGTGGATAAGTGAAGGCGTCGCCCCACGCTTATTCCATGGTTTACAAATAAACTACTTATTGATTTCCTAAATTCAAGGCGCCCAAGTTTTCATACTTTGAATAAATAAAGAGAAGAGTGGTTCTTTATCAAATAAGAATTCCAACTTCTCAAAGAGGGTCGTATGGGCGAAGGAGTCCCTTCATGGAGCAAAAAGACCAGAGCTCTCTCCTGCAGAGTGTTCTTTTCTGCCGTAGACTTATAGGGTTAAGGATTACCCAACTTGCAGCTACTTGTGCTCAAGAGCCTTTGCTTCGATTATCTTTGCATGTTCTTGATTTGTTTACCTTTTCTCGATGTTGGAAAACGTAGGGTGTGGCCTAGGGAGTGCCACCAAGCCCCTAGAGTGAGGGTTGCCCAAGGTGGCCAAAGACCCCCCCCCCAAGGTCTCAAAGTTCACTTTTGAAAATATCCGGATCCCAAGTGGTTCTTAGCGAAGGAACAAAACATCTTCCACCTGCTCTACAGACCCCCACATCAAGACTTTGCACCGTCCCGGTGCAACAACTCATTTATTTGCTTATTCCATCAAAATGAACTGCAGAAAATGAAAAGAACTATGGTATGTACAGCGAGTGATTTCCATCTGCTTGCATTAATTCAAATAACTCTTCACCCTGGAGATGTTGATCAGGGGCATCCTTTCACCCTGCAAGTCCTCTAAATCAACTGCTCCTTGTGGTAATACCTTTATCACCTTGTAGGGCCCTATCCATTTAGGTGCCAATTTGGTGGATGCTGGCGGGATCTGATGCACCAAGACCAAAGATCCTTCCTGTACCTCATTAGTCCTTAGATACCTGTCATGCAACCTTTTGTGTTCCTCTTGCTTTACCTGCAGTTTCCTCATGGCTGCTTCCCTATATTCTTCCAATGCCACAAGTCTTCTAATGGGAGGCTCAATTCCGATGGTTCTAGCTCCAATTTCCTTCTTGATAATAAATTCGAATGGTGCCAAGTGAACTATTTGAGGGTTTTCTTCATCTCCAAGATTTACTACTTGAACAAACTTTTCAGAATTGGACTCACTTGAAAATTCATCCCCACTGTATGCAGGAGCGGAGTTCAATTTATGATCCACAATCTGTTCCTTGATCCATCCTAAAGGTATATTTGAAAATGGTAGTTCTTGAAGGTCAAAATTAGCCTCCTCAGATGCAGGCACAACTTTGTCACTTTCTGGTCCTGCAAGCATAAAATCATCCAATTTTTCATGTTTACCTGTCTTCTCCTTACATATCATTGTAGTGGCGCCGATTATCAAATTTTGACTATTCGGGTCTAGTGGCCCAATTAGAGGTTTCGGTCCTTCGGGAGGTGCCTGCAAAAGATAAGCTCGACTACCTCGCTTAAGAGAAGAAGTGAGTTCCAGAAGAAGGATTGGCCCATTTTGGCCACTCTTGGCTAAGTGCACAACTTGGGCCTCCTGTCGCCCACTTGGGCCACCACCGTGGACCTCCTGTCGCCCACTTGGGCCACCACCTTGGGCCTCCTGTCGCCCACTTGGGCCACCACCTTGGGCCTCCCGTCGCCCACTTGGGCCACCACCTTGGGCCTCCTGTCGCCCACTTGGGCCACCACCTTGGGCCTCCTATCGCCCACTTGGGCCACCACCTTGGGCCTCATGGTGCCCAATTTTTGCTTCTTCCTCTAGTTTCTTGCGATCACATATCTTACTCTCTTCCATACTGTTCAAGTGAAAAACATCAATTTTTTCCTCTTTCTGGCCTCCTTGGGCTGCCTCTATAAAATCCTCATTTACTTCACATATCTCCACTGTGCAACATTCTGTACTCCCCATCATCCAGTTTAATAGGGTATCATCTTCAGAAGGCATTACCTGAGTGTCCAGTGTATACCCAGTAGCCTTGTTGATGTCTGATCCTTCTTCCAAATGTATCTGTAATTGATTGTTAGTACATGTGGAAATCCATAACTTGTTCTTTCCCCAATCCTGTAGAGCCTTTGCTTGCCTTAACCAAGGCCTTCCCAAGAGTAGAGGATATGAGGTCTCCTGTGGCAGGGAAATAACAACAAAGTCTAGAACAAAGTGACAACCCTGCACTATCATAAGTACCTTTTCAACAATGCCAAGTGGTGCAACCCGATGTTGATCTGCTAATGTAACTGTGAAGGGTGCTGCCTTTGTGGGATTCAACTTTAGTTTCTTCATGGTAAAATCGGGCATCAAATTGATGCCAGAACCTCCATCTATGATAACACCTGTGAGAGCTTCATCCTTTATAAAAACAGATAATCTTGAGCTCTGATAGTCAGCCAGGGGTGCAGGGGGAAAGTCAACCATAAAACCATCTATGCTAGGAGGTGGGCACAAGCATGCAGAGTGTATAATCTTTAACAAATCACTTCTTACTTTTGAATCCATCTTTATGAGTTGGTACAGACTAATCTTATGATGAATACCTCTCAAGATTTCCTCAATGTTCACCTCTTGTGTTTCTTCCTGAGGACTTGTTGGTTGATCTTTTAGCAAAGTAGTCACCCTCTCATAAGCTCCTTCAATGTCTGCTTGGTCCGTCCATCCCGCCTTCTTTTCCTCATCTCTATCTTTGAGTCCTTGTTGTTCCTCCCTATAGGCTGTTGCCGCTTGCCTGGCTCTAGTCATCATTGGCATTGAAGAAGATGAAACAGCATAAGACTGAGTGGTCATACCTTCTACTTGTGGGGAGACTGCAATCATGTGAATTGGAGGAGGGCGGCTCCTTGGGCAATCTCTGGTGTAGTGATCTTTAGCATCTGGACAATGCTGACAGGGAGGTGCACCTTCTGGTAGGGAGCACTTGTTCTGCATATGGCCATACTCACCACAACGATAACACATGAGTGGCCTATTATATCTAGGCCGAGTTGGACGGGTCTCTTCTCTATTAGGTGCATTCGAAGTACTAGCATAATATGAATCCAAAGCTTGATGGTTACCTCATTGTTGTGCTCCCTTGAGGTAGTAGTAGTCTCTAGCTTCATGACCATCTTTGCCACAGAATTGACAACTGACCTTGTTAGGACAATTAACATTGGAATGTCCACTATTGCTGCATATTGTACACCAAACCTGTCTTCGTATGTCCTGTGTAGTCCGCAAATCTTCGAGCTCACGATGAAGTTGAGCTACTTCATCAATAGTGTGGGGTGGGGGCGGCGGCACAACCTTCTCTTCTTGGCGACTTTGCTGCATTCTTAAGGCTTCCAACTCCTTCCTGAGTTTCCCGATAGGATCCAAGTCTGATGCATAATTTGGTTGGGCCTCCCCTTCAAAATGTAATCTAGCCTCCTCAATGCGCGATGCAGTTGCAACAAAATCATCAAGTGTTGCATCCAATCTAAGAGATTCACGAAGCTTCTGCTGAGATGACTTGGGCAGAGCTTTCTCTATCCATTTTTTTACCAAGAAATCACCTGGAGCATGTGGCAGACGTGAAACAAGTGCTTTTGTTCTAGTGTGAAGTTCATGAAAGGATTCACCTGATCTCAATTTTAGGTTCTCTAGCTGATCTAGAGCTCTTTCCGAGGAGTTGCTTGGTCGGAATGTCTGTGAGAATGCCATTTTCAGTGCCTCCCACGTAGTGAAGTGTCCATCTGCATATTGACTATACCATTTGTCTGCAAGGCCTTCCAATGTAGATGGGAAGAGTACCAACACTGCATCCTCTCGGTTCTGCAATCCTCGTCCACGGCATAACGAGACGAATCTCCTCACGCGGTCATCCGCATCCTCATAAGCCAATCCCTTAAATATAGGGAACTTGATGTTCAACCTAGAGAGTAAATGAGAAAGTTCCTCCATTGGCACTGGTGCTTCTTCTGAAGTATCAGAGGAAAAATCTAACGTCCTCCTCAGCTTCTCTTTTGAAAGCGGGGTTGAAGCCAAATCGATGGAAAAATTTAAGGGTAGAGGGGTACTAGCCGAAGGTAGAGCTGACTTCTTGAGGCTCTTTTGTACACGAAGGGGCTCTCTGTCTACTCGAGTGTGGGTCATGTACCCACTCACAGAATGCAAAAAATCAAGAAATTAATGCAATGACAACTATATAGTGCACACTAGATACCTCACACAAAAATGCAAGTGTCCCACCGGGCGTGCCAAACTATAGAGGAGGTACTGGGGTAGCCACTTTCAACAATATCAAATTGTATACATTTCCAGTACTCCGTCTACTCAAGGGGGGTTCTCCTTAGGGAAGTATACCCTGTGACATTCTTGTGTGTAGGTACCTTCACTGATAACAGAGAAACCAATAGAAGTGAAAATCTACAGTTATAGAGAAAGGATCAATGACAAGTGCTCTTGAGAGAGGAAATCACTTCGTAACTTTGAAAATGATTACAGAGAGCTAAAATACTACAAAAGGATGTAACAGTGGGCTAGCATGCCATTCCAAAACTAACTAGCAACAATATAAGAGTGAGACCAACAAAGTGAATACAATAAAGAAGATGACTTGATCCTGAAGAAATTCACCGATGCATGCCAATGACTGGATCCAAGCCACTCAATCACCCTGTAATGCTAATCAGCAACTCCACTGGAGGCCCACGCTCTGTATACTCATCACAGAGTGACCTCCCACAGTGTGCCTGTAGCAACAGAGTGCAGAGAGTAGACCAAAAAAAATAGCCTCAACTAGCATCAACAAATGATGATAGCGATGATACGCAATAGCCCACACGATTCAGATTACATCCGATTCAGCCCCCCAAATGAGTGCCAAACCTCTGTTTATATAGACCCAGAGTGGCCAAGGGTGGCCTTGCCAAATTCTAGCCTTAAGTGCCGCACGCGCCAAAGTGGTGGTCCAGAGGTGGAGGATGGTAGCCAACTTCAATAAGGCCCCCAATTTTAGCTTCTGACACCGCCAAAGCTTAGTGGCGCCAAAGCTTAGTGGCGATATTCCCTGCATTACTTTTCACTCTGACATATCATTAACAATATATATTCCACCTCATGGTGGATCCCGTCATAAGTCGGTAGTCGCCCTCCAAGGATGTCATCACATAGTCGCCCAGTGATATGGAGTTAGCCAAGAGTGGTTGGTGGCCTCGCCCCATATTATACCGAAAGTGGTTGGTCGTCGCCTCCTTGACTTGCTAGAGTTGGTGGTCGCCTAGATTTGAGAAGTCCGAAATTTGTGGTCGCCCATGTGCATGCAAAGGCGAGTGATCACCTTTGGAGAGGGTTGGGAGAAAAGCTGTGGGTGGAAGGAGGTTCTAAGGTCGGAGAGGTCGCCAAGTTGGAGTTCAGGAGGAGAAGGGGGAGGGCCGCCCAAGTGTCCATATAGTTGACTAAGAAGGGGCTCGCCCACTTGGGATGGTTCAAGAGGAGGAGGGTCTCCCATGTGCATGTAGAAGGCGAGTGATCGCCTTTGGAGAGGTTTGGGAGAAAATAGGTGGTCGCCCAATTAGCACAAAAGCGGTAGTCGCCTTGCTTTGTAGTAAGTCCCCATGGGTGGTCGCCCAATTAGCACAAAAGTGGTAGTCGCCTTGCTTTGTAGTAAGTCTCCATGGGTGGTCGCCCAATTAGCACAAGTGGTATGACAAGCATTCAAGGCATCGCCTAAGTTCTCCTTACCCCCACCATATGGGCGTCGCCCCATAAGCTAGAAAGGCGTCGCCTTTTCTCCCTTCTATCTCACCATATGGGCATCACCTCGCCCCATAAACTATTGTGGATAAGTGAAGGCGTCGCCCCACGCTTATTCCATGGTTTACAAATAAACTACTTATTGATTTCCTAAATTCAAGGCGCCCAAGTTTTCATACTTTGAATAAATAAAGAGAAGAGTGGTTCTTTATCAAATAAGAATTCCAACTTCTCAAAGAGGGTCGTATGGGCGAAGGGGTCCCTTCATGGAGCAAAAAGACCAGAGCTCTCTCCTGCAGAGTGTTCTTTTCTGCCGTAGACTTATAGGGTTAAGGATTACCCAACTTGCAGCTACTTGTGCTCAAGAGCCTTTGCTTCGATTATCTTTGCATGTTCTTGATTTGTTTACCTTTTCTCGATGTTGGAAAACGTAGGGTGTGGCCTAGGGAGTGCCACCAAGCCCCTAGAGTGAGGGTTGCCCAAGGTGGCCAAAGACCCTTCCCCCCAAGGTCTCAAAGTTCACTTTTGAAAATATCTGGATCCCAAGTGGTTCTTAGCGAAGGAACAAAACATCTTCCACCTGCTCTACAGTGGGTATACAAGCTGAAGTGTAAACATGATGGTACAGTTGACAGGTATAAGGCTAGGCTTGTTGCAAAGGGTTATGCGCAGGAAAGAGGCATTGATTTTGATGAGACCTTTGCACCTACATGCCGTATGACTATTGTTCGTAGCATTTGTGCACTTGCAGCCCATCATGGTTGGAATGTACATCAGTTGGACATTAAAATAGCATTTCTGAATGGTGACTTGCATGAAGAAGTGTATGTTTTTCAGCCTCCTGGCTTTGTGCAAAAAGGGCATGAAAACCAGGTGTGCAAGTTAAAAAAGGCATTATATGGTTTAAAGCAAGCACCATGTGCTTGGTATGAAAAGATACATGCCTATCTGGTTGCACATGGTTTTGAGAACAGTCCAACTGAAAGCACCTTATATGTTAAGCGTGCTAATGATGTGCTTCTGATCATTGTTGTCTATGTTGACGACATGCTACTCACTGGTCCTATTGAGAAGCATATTGCTGATTTCAAGGCTGATTTGCATGCCTCATTTGAGATGTCTGATTTGGGGCATTTGCATCACTATTTGGGCATTCAGTTTATGCAAGTTGATGGTGGAATGGCTTTGTGTCAAACGAAATATATTGACACATTATTGCAGTGTTTTGACCTTGAAGACTGTAAGCCTATTGCCACTCCTATGGAGACAGGTTTACGATTGAGTCTTCATGATGTTGGAGATGCATTTGATGTTGTTCTCTATCAGCAGGCTGTTGGATGCTTGATTTACTTATGCATTACTTGGCCAGATATTCAGTTTGTTGTCTCACAGATGAGCAGGTTTATGCATTGCCCAGGAGTCACGCATTGGAAGGTGGTTAAGTGCATCTTTCGCTACTTGAGTGGTACTCGGCTACTTGGGTTGTTTTATCCCAAGGGGGGATCACTACCGCCAGATTTGCATGCTTTTTCTGACTCAGATTGGGCTGGTTGCTATGACACTCGTGTGTCCACCAATGGTTTTTGCTTCATGCTTGGTAGCTCATGTATATCTTGGTTGAGCAAGAAGCAGCCTACTGTGGCCACTTCCAGTTGTGAGGCTGAGTATAGGGCAGCTTTCACATCGACTGTTGAGTGTGTGTGGCTCAGATGCCTTATGGCTGATTTGGGTGTTGGCCAGTCTTCTGCCACCACCATCTTCACTGACAGTCAGAGCGCATTGGTAGTTGCGAGGAACCCTGTGTTCCATGCTCGCACTAAGCACATTGAGGTGCATTATCACTATGTCAGGGAGAGGTTCTCTGCTGGGGAGATCAGCTTGGCATATGTGCCCACGCAGGAGAACATTGCAGACCTTTTCACAAAGGCTCTGCCTAGGGAGAAGTTTGAAACTTTCCGCAAAGCTTTGGGCTTACTTCCTTTTGTGGAGTGATTTCCACATAGCTTGGCACTTCCTTATACATGAGTGCCAGCTCCTTGTTCACCGCATCACTCCCAGGGGGGATTTGTTGATATATTTAGGTAGTGATGTGTGTGAACACACTAGGACTGCCGGGGCACTTTTTTCCCAAGCTTCTTCTTCTTCCTTGTGCTCCAAGCTTCTTCTTCTTCCTTGTGCTGTTCGCATGCTTCCGTAGACGTCTATCTCCAACAAGCACTAGTTGAGTTTCTTTTTGAGGTGAAATATGGCATGAATCCCAATGCTCTTAGTACCATAGGCATGTCACAGGAATGTCCTAATGCTTCGGAGTTCTCAGTGAACTTCCAAGAAAATTTAGATATAGTTAAAGCCAAGACGCAACAAGCAGCTGATAGGGCTAAGGAGTATGCTGATAGGAAGAGATCTCCTATCCTTTGAGGAGGGAGACAAAATCTTTCTTCAGGTACTAGCTAAATCTACTTCACTCTCCACTCAAAAGTGTAGTTAGCTATCACCAAGGTTTTGTGGATCTTGGAAGATAGTTAAAATCTAAGTGAAGTTGCATAGCGATTAGAGGTTCCTCCAGATTGTTGAGTTCATCCAGTGTTTCATCCAGTGTTTTTAGGGAGGATAATCTAATAGAAGGTATTGTTTCTTTGCAAGAAAGTGATGGCATAGATCACTCTCAAGACATGATACTAGATCAAAGAGAGAAGCAATTGAGGAATCATGACATCCGGGAGTATCTAGTAGCCTAGAGAAGATTACCACTTATTCTCTATACTTGTG
Source organism: Ceratopteris richardii (assembly GCA_020310875.1). Classification (NCBI taxonomy): domain Eukaryota; kingdom Viridiplantae; phylum Streptophyta; class Polypodiopsida; order Polypodiales; family Pteridaceae; genus Ceratopteris; species Ceratopteris richardii. Next base: position 62,025,729 of record CM035441.1, read on the forward strand.
AATCAAAAGTTTTGGTTCGCCACTACTTTCCCTCATTGATCATTGAGGACAATGATCTTTAGAAGGGGGAGAGAGTGTTAGACATTGATCGATTAGTTCATGTGTGTGATGTACAAGGGCCAACTAGCCAAGGTCCCAAGCTCGGGAGATACCCTAAGGTACGTTGGTATTAATGGGAACTACTTTGGTAGTATTGGGAATAAGTGTTGCATGATGGCCACATGTTTACACTAGAAGATTCCAGATCATTAATATTTTTAGAGTATACCATCGCTATGTTTAGAGTACAAGAGGGTATATATGGATGGGAGGAGAGTCACACACACATCATTCAAGTCTTTGTCTCAGAGAGTCAAAAAGACAATGAATTAATACTGGATTCAGACCAAGAACATGCTTGGAAGGAAGGATCATCCAACAAGGATGCATTTAAGAGACACCTCTGGTTCATATTTTAACTCTCTTCGTGGATACTTGTCTTTCATGCCAGTAGGAAACAGAAGGGTTGTTTGTGCATGATTATATGTGTGATTCATTTGAGTGAGTAAAGATATAATGCATGTGAATCATTCAAAGGTGTGGGCACAGATCCTGTCATTGTTATGAATTATGGAATGTGTTGAACAAGGAATTGTTGGAGTGTTAATTTATTAATGTATTAATGTGTTTTAGTTTTTTTGATATAGGAGCTGAAGGTTCGTGAGGGCATGAAAGGCATGAAGGGATGGATATCAATAATCTGATTTATTATTTATATAGTTTGTGAATAACCCCATATAGAGGGTTCTATTTTTAGAAACAGTTAGCAAAGTAGTTGTTAGAATAATGGTCATTGTAGACCACAATTTCTATCATCACAAGCAAAGGCTCTCTACAAAAGAGACCAACTTTTACTTTCATGCATGTTTCTTGAAGCCGCTCTCATGTAACCACTATTTCAACATAATAAAAAAATCCTATAAATACATGCACTCTGTGGATTGTCGAAACAGAGTGCATGGGGGGGGATTGCACCCAATATAGCATTCTATCTCATTTTCCTTGCATATCTAGTTTCTTTGTGTGTGTGTGTGGGTGTGAGTTAAGATCTTGATAACTGTGGTATCAGAGCTTTGAGTGCATCACTACAGAGAGATCTATTTCTATTCATTTTGGCATTTGATGGTTGATCAATGTTAGTTGTTCTTTGCTCTTTGTTCTTTGTTCTTTGTTTGTGATTCTAATTTCGTCTCCGTCTCCCTTTCTGTTTCGGTTTCACTTTTGGTTTTAAATGTTTATACATACATTTACTCCTTTGGCTTACTCCAAGGCTAAGGTGTCAACTAAGGCACACAACTAAGGCATTACTTTGGCATCTTTGGCAATCATGGCTCTCTTGGCAACCATTGGTAGTTGTTGGCTACATAGGAACCATTTTTAATTTATGAGTGTAAATAACGAGTTTTATATTCACCAAGGAGAGACTATTTGAACCCACAACCTCACTCTCACAAGGGAAGTGTTTTACCACCACACTATCTCTTTGTGTTATCACTCTAGTGATAGTTCTCTTTTATTATATTTAACACAACTTGCATCTCTTTCTTACTTTTTCAATTCCCAAGAACAACCCTGCCTTTTACATTTTAAGTCATTTACATTTTAATTCAAGCAATCTCAAAATTGTTTTTACATATCTAGCAAGAGAGTTTTGCTCTCTACATAGCCATGGACCCTACAAACACCATGGAGGATTTTGGTGAGTCACCTCCACCTTAGGTAGCACTCAAGTAACAACTCAAGCTCCTATAGCAGGAACTTTGAGGCGCTCCGGACAAGATACGACAATGCGACTAAGTACTTCAAAAGATGCAATCTGATGAAGATAACCTTACGATGGTCATAAAAACTAGGCCAGTTGGATGGCACACATTCCAAGATTGCTATTAAAAATGACCAGTTTCTACGGGTTGATCGTTGTCAGGATGGCCCTTTAGTTCTTTCATGGTTATCATAGTTTGACAATTTTTATGCTGATGAAACATATGCTGAAAGTGAAAAAGTCAAATTTGCCACTAACTTTTTAGCAAGAAAAGCTCAGCTCTAGTCGAATGTCTTGCATCATAGTATAGATCGGCAAACCATGTGGAAGGCTTTGCAAGATAAAGTGATGGATTCTTTTCTTCCTCCTCAATATCATGTACATGTTCGATGTGCATGGACAACCTTTACATAAAAGGAGGGTGACACGATCACTACCTAGAAAGAGTGGTTCTGGCAAAATTTATTATTGGTTCAAATGCTCAAAGATGTACCGAAGGATAGCTTGCAACAGAAATACAAAGATGGTTTGGAGGTGGGAATCCAAGCCAAGCTTCATAGCCTAGAGCCTACAACCCCCATCAAGGCTATCTCTTTTGCTAATGATGTGGACAAAGAATTCCAATCCATAACCAAGTTGGTCCATCTAGAACAACCACATCAACGACCACTTTTTGTTAAACCCATGTTTCCTATGAAGAGTAATTTAAATGCCCCATCTTACTCTAGTTTTCCTCATCCTCCGCAATCCAATTACTCAACTCCACCTGTTGCTTCATCTCTCCAACCTACCAAACCACCTACCCTACTGTGGATGCCCAACAAAAGCGTCCATGTATCACCTGTTGGAATTGTGGTAAACCTCGACATGCAAAAATGAAGTGCTGATTGCGACCTCTTCACATGAAACCAGTTGTAGCTCAATTGCATAAAATGGAGGCCCATAATGAAGAGATTCCTCCTATTTGGACAGAGGGAGCATTGGAGAATGACTTAAGTACCTTGGGTAATGATACCTCTATTCATTCTTTACTTTGCATGCAAGGTACTATCAATAACAAACTTGTTAATATTCTACATGATGATGGTAGTTCACATGATTTCATTTCACATTTATTAGTACAAGAACTTAAATTAAAAACATTTCCCTCCTTGTATAAAGTGAAAGTTGCATTTCAAGGTAGTCATTATAATGTAACATGAGAAGTGCAAGATGTTAGGATTAGCATAGGCCCATATGTAGTTGCTTGCATATTTTTAATTGCACCTTTTCAATCTTACGATGCTATAATCGGTATGCCTTTTCATCGTCATTATAACCCTTGCATTGACTACCATACACATACCTTTAACTTTGAATTTTAAGGTCAAATCATTACTTTATCTGCACGGCATGATTTCCTCCTATTTCCATTGATTAGTTATACTCAAGTAAACATGCATTTAGGAAAGGATTCAGCTCATGCATTGTTTTTGTCAATGTCATAAATGATTATACTCATACACTTCCCGATGCACATAAACCTCTCATGACTACTTATAAGGATTTTTTTATGTTTGATTATCCCTCTAAACTACCACCATCACGAGGATCCTTTGACCATAGCATAGACTTAATTCCTGGTAGTTCTCCTTCTCATAAAGCACCTCATAGACATGGCCTACTACATCAAAAGGGAATACAAAACAAACTGAACAACTTACTACACAAATGAAGCAGAGAGAGAAATGTTGAACTAAACAAGACACAGATTTCAGCTTCATGTTCGTGCTCTGTTCAACTACTTTATATGTGCATGTTCTATTACTTTCATAATCTTGTTGAAGAATTTAGCTTATTCTGACTAGCGTCGTGTAAGTTCTACTCTGTTTCAGTGTCTCGCATTGAGTATTTTTTGTAGTCAGCCAGATCTTTGAGGCAGTCAGGCTCGTTGGGCTGAGCTCATGCAGGAGTTTCACATGGAAATCCTGTATAGAAGACCAAAGAGAATCTAGTTGTTGATGCATTATCATGGATAATGTATCAAATGACCTTTATAGTTCTAGAAACCTCATTGATTCAAGAGGTAAAGGAAGCACAAGTAGAAGATCCACATTTGTTTGAGCCATTAGTGATAACTCTATTATGGGAGACGGGATATTTCTAGCTATTTCTTCCCCTAGCAGAGCGCACAAGTCCATTCCGTATTCGAGTTTCTCATAAGCGAATGGAATAGTTAGATGGAAAGGAAAGGTTTGCATACCAGATTCTCGGGATTTGAGAAGAAAATTCATGCATGATAACCATGATGTGCCTTGTGTAGGACATCCAGGTGTTGACAAGACAATCCAGCTTGTTAGAAGAACATTTTGGTGGCCTGGATAGCAAGAGATGTCCACACTTATGTCTAACAAGATTTATTTGTCAAGTGAACAAAGCAGAAAGGATAAAGACTCCAAGTCTTTTGTATCCTTTATAGATTCGAGATCACAACCGGGACATTGTATCCATGACTTCATAGTCGTGTTACCATGGACCTAAAGGAAGTGGGATACTATCCTAGTTGGTGGTAGACAGATTGATGATCCATAGGGATCATGACTTTGGTCCATAGGGACCAGTTCATACCCACACAGTAGACGATAAAAACTCCACAGAGGGATCAGAGTGTTAGACATTGATCCACAGGAATCAGTGCATTTGATCCACAGTAATCAGTGCATTTGATCCACAGGAATCAGTGCATTTGATCCACAGGAATCAGTGCATTTGATCCACAAGGATCAGTCCATTTAATCCCTAGGGATCAATCCATTTGATCCATAGGTAGCAGAGTTGTTTATCCAACATGTCTTTAGATTGCATGGGTTGTCGACATCCATAGTTTCATATAGATATGTCATATTCATAGGACTAAGAGGGTCAACCACTTTTAAGAGGACATGTTGAGGGCATATGTGTCTGAGAAACAGACAGATTGGGATAGTATTTGGAACTAGTTGATTTTCCTTTTGAGATGAACTATGGCATGAATCCCAATGCTCTCAGTACTGTAGGCATGTCATAGAAATGTCCTAGTGCTTCGGAATTCTCAGCGAACGTCCAAGCAAATTTAGAAATAGCTAAAGCCAAGATGTAGTAAGCAGCTGATAGGGCTAAAGAGTATGCTAATAGGAAGAGATCTCCTAGATCGTTTGAGGAGGGAGATAGAGTCTTTCTTCAGGTACTAGCTAGATCTACTTCCACAGGGAAGTGTAGTAAGCTATCACCAAGGTTTTGTGGATCTTGGAAGATAGTTAAAAGCTAAGTGAACTTGCATGCCGATTAGAGCTTCCTCTAGATTGTAGAGTTCATCCAGTGTTTTTAGGGAGGATAATCTAATAGAAGGTATTGTTTCTTTGCAAGAAAGTGATAGCACAAATCACTCTCCAGACAGGATATTAGATCGGAGACAGAAGCAATTGAGGAATCCTCTCATTTGGGAGTATCTTGTAGCCTGGAGAAGATTACCACTTATTGTCTCTACTTGGGAATCAGAAGTTCTGGTTCGCCACTACTTTCCCTCATTGATCATTGAGGAAAATGATCTTTAGAAGGGGGAGAGAGTGTTAGACATTGATCCATAGGGATCAGTGCATTTGATCCATAGGGATTATTGATCCACAAGGATGAGTCCATTTGATCCACAAGGATCAATTCATGTGTGTGAGGGACAAGGGCAACCTAGCCAAGGTCCCAAGCTTGGGGGATAACCTAAGGTACTTTGGTATTAATGGGAACCCCTTTGGTAGTAATGGGAATAATTGTTGCATAATGGCCACATGTTTACACTAGACTATTCCAGATCATTACTACTTTTAGAGTATACCATTGCTATTTTTAGAGTACAAGAGGGTATATATGGATGGGAGGAGATTCACACTCACATCATTCAAGTCTTTGTCTCACAAAGTCAAAAAGACAATGAATGAATATTGGATTCAGACCAAGAGCATGCTTGGAAGGAAAGATCATCCAACAAGGATGCATTTAAGAGACACCTTTGGTTCATATTCAAATTGTCTTCGTGGATACTTGTCTTTCATTCAAGTAGGAAACAGAAGGGTTCTTTGTGCATGATTATATGGGTGATTCATTTGAGTGAGTAAAGATATAATGCATGTGAAGCATTCAAAGGTGTGGGCATAGATGCTGCCATTGTTATGAATTATGGAAGGTGTTGAACGAGGAATTGTTGGATTGTTAATTTATTAATGTATTAATGTGTTTAAGTTGGTTTTATATAGCAGCTGAAGGTCCGTGAGGGCATGAAAGGTGTGAAGGGACAGACATCAATAATCCGATTTATAATTTATATTGTTTGTAAATAACCCCGTGTAAGAGGGTTCTATTTTTAGAAACAGATAGCAAAGTAGTGGTTAGAATAATGGTCGCTATGGACCGCAATTTCTATTATTACAAGGAAAGGCTCTCTAGAAAAGAGACCAACTTTTACTTTCACGCATGTTTTTGGAAGCTGCTCTCATGTAACCACTATTTCGACATAATCAAAATATCTTGTAAATACATGCACTCTGTAGATTGTCGAAATAAATGCATGGGGGGAGATTGCACCGAATATGGCATTCTATCTTTGTTTTCCTTGGATATCTATTTTCTTTGTGTGTGTGTGTGTGAGTTAAGATCTTGATAACTATGGTATCAGAGCTCTACACGCATCACTACACAGGGATCTATTTCTGTTCATTTTGGCATTTGATCATTGATCACTGTTCCTTTTTCTCTGCTCTTTGTTCATTGTTCTTTGTTTACAATTCCGATTTTGTCTTCGTCTCCCTTTCCGTTTCGGTTTTACTTTTGGTTTTGAATGTTTACACCTATGCTTACTTCTTCGGCTTACTCCAAGGTATCAACTAAGGTGTCAAATAAGGCACAGAACTAAGGCATTACTTTAGCATCTTTGGCACCCATGGCTCCCTTGGTGACCGTTGGTAGCTGTTGGCTATGCACAAACCGTTTTTAATTTATGAGTGTCAATAAGGAGTTTTATATTCGCCAAGGAGAGAAGATTTAAACCCACAACCTCACGCTCACAAGGGAAGTGTTTAACCCTCAGGACGAGATCCAACAATGCAACAAAGTACTTCAGAAGATGCAATCTCATCAAGATATCCTTATGGCGATCATAAAAGCTAGGCCAATTGGATGGCACACATTCCAAGATTGGTGTTAAAAATTACTAGTTTCTACGGTTTGATCGTTGTAAGGATGGCCCTTTAGTTCTTTCATGTTTATCATAGTTTTACAATTTTTATACTGATGAAACATATGCTGAAAGTGAAAAAGTCAAATTTGCCACTAACTATTTAGTAGGAAAAGCTCAGCTCTGGTGGAATGTCTTGCATTATAGTACAGATCATCCAACCACGTGGAAGCCTTTCCAAGATAAAGTGAAGGATTCTTTTCTTCCTCCTCAAGATCATTTACATGTTCGATGTGCATGGACAATCTTTACATAGAAGGAGGGTGACATGGTCACTACCTACAAAAAGTGATTCTGGCAAAATTTATTATTCATTTGAATGCTCAAAGATGTACCGTAGGATAGCTTGTAGCAGAAATATGAAGATGATTTGGAGGTGGGAATCCAAGCCAAGCTTCACAGCCTATGGCCTACAACCCTCATCAAGGCTATCTCTTTTGCCTATGATGCAAAGAAGGACTTCCAATCCATAACCAAGTTGATCCATCTTGAACAACCACATCAACGACCACTTTTTGTTAAACCAGACGTCAAGAGAGAGGGAGAGAGATAAGTCAGGCATCTTTCAGTCCGCTCAGAGGGAAGACAAAGGCTTTGAGATACTCATTTTCATGCCACTAGAATTAGTGGGCAAGTGAATGGAAAACTTTACCAGTCAAGGTTTGATACAGGGTGTTCTTAACATTACTACAACTGAAGTGGCAGATCATATTATAGATGGAAGGCCCACAATCTTGCCCACATCAGCAAGTCTCTCACGACCACTGTTTATGATACGCTTTGGATTCCTAGTAATGCAAGATTTGTAGTGCTTGGTTCAAGCCCAAGAACAATTGGAACTATATAGTTTGGTAGAGAGAAAACTTGCAACAAAAGATTCGAAAGGAAACCTTGTGATCAAAACCATGGACAACGCAGACAGAGATTATCTTCCTTACGGAATCTCTTATATCCTACCTCTCTCATTCGTATGACACAAAGTGATATTTTGAAGACTGCATTTAGCCCTTTGGACTTACTAATGCTCTTGCTACATTTGCACGAATGATTAACAACATTTTTCTTGATTACCAAGCTTTTGTTCTTGTATTTTTTGAGGATATACTTGTTTACAGTAAGAATGATAGTGAGCATGAGAAGCATCTTAAAGCAATTTTTCATTTGCTATCAAAGAACACACTTTACGCTAATCCTGAAAAGAGTTACTTCTTTCAACATAAGCTAGAATATGTAGGACATATTATTTCAAGTGAAGGCATGCATGTGGATCCAAAAAAGATTAAATTTATAGTAGAATGGCCTACACCACAATCATTCAATGAAGTTTGTTCTTTTCTTTGGTTGGCTAGTTTCTATAGGAAGTTTGTTTGAAATTTTTCTTAATTAGCATTGCCTCTTACCTTTTTATTGAAAAAGAAAATAAAATTTGCATGGAGACATACCCAACAAGAGTCCTTTGAAAAATTCAAACATGCACTTTCACATGCACATGTTTTATAGTTACCTAATTCTTTGCAACCATTTCATGTCGTTACTAATGCTAGTAGTTTAGGAATAGGTGTTGTTTTAATGCAAGATGATCATCACATTGCATTTGAGAGTAGGAAGCTTAAGCCCTTAGAAAAGAATTAAAGTACATATGATAAAGAATTGTTAGCAGTTGTGCAAGCTTTGCGAATTTGGAAACACTATCTTATGGGATCTGAGGTCTTAATCAAAACCAGTCAACATGCTATTAAGCATTTATTAAATCAGCCTTTAATCTCTAATTGACATCTTAAATGGGCATCATTCATGCAATATTTCCAGCCCATGATCCAATATCAACTTGGTAAAGCTAATGTCATAGTTGATGCTCTTAGCCATTTTCTTTCATATTCTGTTCTTTTGCATATTATTCCTTTCAAGAAATGATTTCCACTTATTCATCTGATTTGTATTTCTCACATGCATGGCATGAATTCAATAATGGTGCACTTTTAACTGATGAACATTATACATTTTATCATGGCTTACTTTAATTTCAACATTGATTATGCATAACCCAAGATTTTAAAGATATTGTCATCAAGGAAATGTATGAACCATCTTACATGGGTCATAAAGGCATACAAAGCACCATTTCTACTTGCAAAGATTTCTTCTTTTAGCCCCACATGGAAAAAGATATTGCACACTATGTTTCTCAATGCATTGTATGTCAACATGTAAAACATCATCATGGTAAACCATTTGGATTATTAATGCCACTTCCCATCCCGAACAAACCATGGGAACAAATATCTATGGATTTTATCATAGGTCTTCCTATCACTTCATCACATAATGATATGATTTGGACAATAGTTGATAGGTTTAGTAAATATGCATATTTCATTCCTTGTCGAAAAACTTTGTTTGCACCTCAGGCTGCAAAATTATTCATTAAGTGCATTTTCCCACATAATGGATTTCCTAAAGTAATATTATGTGATCATGATGTTAGATTTTGTAATCATTTTTGGGTTGCCTTATTTCAACATTTTTGTCCTAAAATAGATTTTAACTCTGCATTCCATCCTAAAAGTAATGGACAAAGTGAGGCTACAAACAATACTATTCATGATTTATTGCATTCTTATTCATTAGATAGTCCCACTAATTGGGATGAAAAATTTCCATTGCTTCAATTTTCTTACAATAACACCACACACACCACTAGTGGTCGTGTACCTTTCGAAATTATTTATGGTAAAAAGTTTCTCACTCCCATGTATCTCACTCAAACTGACATTGTTAAGAAAGTTATACACGCAATTTCAATACAAAATATTAGCCAAGGAATTCAAGGAAAATGATATCGTAGGGTTGCATATAATTAAAAGACGTCTCAAAAATATTTTCCAACATCCTAAAATTGAACTTGCACCATGCTATTATGGACCTTTTTGCATTATACAAAAAATTAATGATAATTCATTCAGATTAGATATACCATCTCATTAGAATATACATAACTCTTTTCATATTAGTATACTTGAAACATTTAAAGGAACTTTACCACTCACTCCACTTCTTGATGACCCTCCTTTAATTGAAGAACAATCTAAAATCTTACTTCTTGAGAAAATAATTGATCATGATGTCACAACTACACGCACAAGTACTCAATATCATCGATATTTAGTTAAGTACAAAATCACTCTATTGAAGAATGTAAATGCATACAGAAAAGACAATTAACACCCCATTATGACCACTTAATTTCTGCATATCATACACAAACACATTAATGTAACTCCTCCGTGAAAATTTCCATGCATGTATTTTTACATGGAACATGCTTATTTTCATTCAGTGATGAAACATGTGACTAGCCATCCATGTTTATTTTTATTTTATTAATTGAGGCCAGTTGCTTTCTCAACTGAGGGGCATGCTATGAATTATGGAATGTGTTGAACAAGGAATTGTTGGAGTGTTAATTTATTAATGTATTAATATGTTTTGGTGTTTTTGATATAGCACCTGAAGGTTCGTGAGGGCCTGAAGTTCCTTCATCAATAATCCGATTTATAATTTATAGAGTTTGTAAATAAACCTACGTAGAGGGTTCTATTTTTAGAAACAGTTCGTAAAGTAGAGGCTAGAATAAGCGTCACTGTAGATCATAATTTCTGTTATTAAAAGCAAAGGCCCTCTACAAAAGAGACCAATTATTAATTTATTAATGTATTAATGTGTTTTGGTGTTTTTGACATAGAAATTAAAGATTCGTGAGGGCATGAAGGGACGGACATCAATAATTCGATTTATAATTTATATAGTTTGTAAATAGACCTGCATAGAGGGTTCTATTTTTAGAAACAGTTAGTAAAGTAATGGTTAGAATAAGGGTCACTGTAGACCGCATTTCTAAAAGCAAAAGCTCTCTACAAAAGAGACCAACTTTTACTTTCATGCATGTTTTTTGAAGCCGCTCTCATGTAACCACTATTTCAACATAATAAAAAAATCTTATAAATACATGCACTCTGTGGACTGTTGAAATAGAGTGCATGGGGGGAGATTGCACCCAATACTTCATTCTGTCTCATTTTCCTTGAATATCTATTTTCACTGTGTGTGTGTGTGAGTTAAGATCTTGAGAACAATCATATTTATGATTTTAACATCAGGAACTACACTAGGATGAAAATGAACAACTAATGCACAATAGCACAATAGTGAAGCGCAATCTAAGAGTGTTATTGGAAGTAAAGCATCGGTGAAAGAGAGCATAGGATTTTCTAGCCTCATTCCTAGTGTCTCTTTGATACTCTTAGTGAGACTAATAATGAGTCAAAAGACGTATCATTCTCTCTCAACATGGATGAACTTCTAAATGATTGACATGACATTAGTATCTCCTAGGAGCGATTCAAGAGGCATGGTGTACATATGTTTAAGGATCCACACAGATACATACTAGTGACAATCAAGAACTCAAATGCCAAAGTGAGTTTGAGTTAGGAAAGTGCCTATGTGGATTAGATAATGAAGCAATGTTACTAATCCACACAATCTAGGTGTTGGTGATAAAACATGTAGAGGAGAGATCTTCTAGAGCCACCAATGCCAATTAGAAGACCTCATTTGGATAGGAGGTTAAGACAAACTAAAGTAACCAATTGCATTTTTTTCTATTTTCTTTTTGTCTTTGTCATCCCTCTTTGATTGTGCAGCATTAGCAAATTTCTTCTTATTAGTAGATGAGCTCCATTCACCTTTGCCCTTCTGAATAGCTAAGAAAGCTTGATCTACAACAGCATGATGGACCTCTTCTGCTTGGACTGATCTTCTTGTAACAAAATAGAGACTAACTCCTCAGATGCTAAGACATGTGGGTTGCCCTTCATCATCAATCAAAGAGTAGAAGCAAAACTTGATATGAACCTAGAAGACCATTAAGAACACTTTGCACAAGTGAACTATCTAGCAAGACTTTATCAACAAAAATCAACTGCTCCTTTAAATCTTTGATCTTTGTCAAAAACTTATCCATGGAATCTCCTTCATTCATGTGCTCATTCTCCAATTGTTTTCAGAACTAAGCAACATGAGCCTCATTTCTTGCGTGGTATAAGGTTGTAAGTGTATTCCAAACATCCTTTGCTGACTTGCAAGAGTGAATGGGAGGTAGAATGGCATGTTTGATAGACAAGACTATCAATGCATGTGCTTGAGCATTTCTGCCATCCCAACAAAGTTGCTCTATAATAGGAACAATAGGAACCACAACATGAATAAGAATATGAAGATCATCACCTCTAATGCCATCTACATCACCTTCAATAATTGTATTCACATGCATAATAGGGCATTTTTTAATACCCTATAAAATATTTCATGGCCCTTTGGCTACCAATACATGATGCATCGTATATGCCCATAATGGGTAATTAGTACCATCCAACTTGTCCTCATTAGCCAACACATGGAATACATCATTGCTTTCAACCATGTCAAATGACTAAAGAAAAATTTGGTGGACCCCTCTAGTCTCTAAAAATCTTTGTTTTATCTATTCACTTCAAATTTTTTTTCCCAACACAACATCCCATCATTGATGGAGTCATTATGTATATCCATTTTTTCATGCAAGAACAAGATTTTGTTTGATTTACCAGATCTCATGATTGGATTAGAATTTGGAGAAACTAATGCAACCATAACATCTAGAATGTGCTAAAAGCCCTAAGATTAAGTGTCTATTTGCTTGATTGCACATCTAATGGTCTTATTTCAAGTTGATGACATTGTCAATTTGTAATCTCCATTCAACACCTATATAATCAAGGCTTGGCCACTTATGCCCTCAATCTTATGGATGCCAGTCTTAGGAGCTCAAGGAGTCACGATCTCCAAGTATACTTTGCAAGTTCCAATTTTAGTTTTAGTCTTAATTCTTGTTCCAATCTTGTCTAGTCTATTAATTTGCACATCCCATCTTGTCCTCTTGTAATCTCATAACACGAGATCTTGTCCCGTTATTTCTTGTACCTAGTTTATTTCCCTTAAGGGAGTTCTTGTATACATCTACCGGATGTTCAAGAGATCGACTCACGTAGGAAGAATCTCTTTTTTGGACCTATCAGTCTATTTTCGGAGTCATGCAACTCTTAGAAGTTTGGGGCCAACCATCTAAGGCAACAAAGTAATCGACTAGGAAGAATTATGTCTTGAGAGTCTAGATCCTGCCTTTGAATTTTGGAAGCAACCTCGAAGAAACATGCCTATGGTTTTTGAAAGTAAGCATCGACCAGGTCGGACCTGAGTGCCACGCAAAATATTATCATGCACCTTAGAGAATGCAAATAAACATAGACATATATGCATAAAACGCACGTTGCGAGTTAGGGGATATGCATAGTTCCATGCTCATAGACATGCACAAAAGGAGACCGTAGAAAGGCACGACCAAGCATTCATGAGACTATAGACAGGGGGTAGGAACAAGGAGAACTATACACATTATTGGGGTAAAACATAGATAACACAATTTCGTAGGTGCTATTATATCACCACAAGAGAAACCAAGGATCTCCTCGAGTGAAAGAACATTTCATCATGAGGATGTAGAATTTCCATGGAGATTTTGCAACATAGAAAGGAGACCAAGGATAGGACACAAGAAGAAAATGGAGAAGGTACTCTCCAAGAGGCTGATGAAAAGAAGACTCAAAGCTTCACTACAACCCTGCGATGCACAACTCCAAGTCATCACCTTTGCATTTAGATTACCAAGCATCACCATCGAATTTTTGTTTTGGCGACAGCAACTGAATGACATAATCGATTACGCCACAAAGCGCTCCATGTAGGTTCAAAGGCTAAGCTTCCACTTCTTGGTAACTCATGCTTGTCAAAATCATCATATAATTTATTCTTTTATATAATGTATCAAGATATAATTTACAATTGAAATCTAAAAATAAACTAATTTTTTTTTTCAAGGAATCATCTATCCATGCTGCTAGGTCCTTCCATTAAATCGCGCTTGCCCTAGTTTTTTTGATCTCGAAAAGCCTTGATTTTGGAAGGCTTTCACGCTCGTTTTGAGGCTTTTAGACCGTAAAATTTGGGTGGTTTAGGGATAATGGCAATGACATCCTCACAAATTTGAGAGGCAATCCTGCCTTCGACAACCAAGCCCGACTGTAGGAAGGCAAGGGAACCTACCGGCCATCCACCGGCAGAAAAGGGTCTCTCTTAAAGACGCGAGGACTTGGTAGGACGAACACGCCGAGTCGTGACCGGCTATTGGCTAACTCGGTCCATTGGTCTCCATATTTCTTCTGTCGACGCTAGTACTGTACCACGGTCCACCGGCCTCCATGCCTTTTATCAGCGATTACTACAGCACTGTGGTAGATGATAGGACATCGGCCTCTCGGCGTCTTCTACCCCCCGGGATCCCCTACCCCCTAAACTTACACATATACAGAAGCTTGTATTCCTCCTCTTCCTGTCCGCTATGCAGCTGCTCATGAAAGCGCATTTTGCTACCTCATCGTTGGGACGCGCAAGGCGTATACGTCCTCAGAGCGATCGTTACCCAAATCGCGTTGCCTTCCGAGCTCGGTCTGACCATTAGTTATGGTACTCTCCACTCCCTTCTCCTATTTTTTTCGCTCTCTTCTTTCTCTCAGACACATAGACGAACGTCCGCGCTACCTACGGATGCTGTGTAAAGATGTGTTTAGTGTGCCGCATAACTCCACCATAAGCTCAGGAGGGGAGGCATCGTTTCTCTATGCATTCGGTTCTCTCTGATACATCGACAACCGCGAGATGCGGAGTTCAGACGATTTTCGTTTCGGTCTCACACGAAGACAACCGACGGAGAGGAGGAGGGGGCGGGAGGAGGGCTGGGAGGCATTTCTTATCTTATGGGGCAAACATGAGGAATCTAGCATATAGATTGTTTCTTCTGCAGAAGCTCGTGATCATGTCGTATGTATCATGAGGAAGAGGAGTAGGAATAAATGTTTGCTTTTGCATGTAACCAGGCGTGCCAACGTATGCGAAATGACATCAGCTCCCAGAATTCTAGTAATTCACGAGGAAAAGGGAATATGAGCTTGGAAGAATGAATTTATGTGTCCAGCACTCACGCTGCTTTTCTCGCCTTTACTATCGTGCACCTACCGAAGTGCCCTCGCTGTTGCCTGCTGCATGCTGTACAATCAGCTATGGCGTATCCCCCCCTAGTCCACTTACTTTGTATGCTCTTGTTTATTTGAGCACTTGCCCGTAGACACACAGAAATGCATGCGTTGTGCACTTTGCAGCAATGCAAACCCTCTAACTGAATTACCTGTTGATTGTAGGACTGGGGACACACCAAAGCTGCCGATGGTTCAACAACTATGTCCAAGCAACAAGAGGTTGAGAAGCAGGAGCAAAACGAAAATGGAGCAATCTGCGAGGCTCTTGATTGGCGAGGCAGACCTGCTACTGATAAACATGGAGGGCCAAGAACATCAATTTTCATTTTGGGTGAGCATGCTCTCACTGAAACACTTCTTGATGTAAATGAGTAGGCATGTCGTGATCGGCTATCAATCGTTTGATCTTGACATAGTTTATCTGATATTTCTTCAACCAGCAAGCCAAGGCTTATGGAATGTAGCCAATTTCGCGATTGCAACAAGCTTGGTGCTGTACTTCGTGAGAGTCCTGCAAATGGGCAATGCCACAGCTGCTAACAACGTCACTAATTGGATAGGGACGCAGTTCCTGCTTACTCTTCTTGGTGGGTTCCTTGGCGATGCCTATTGGGGTCGCTTCAAGACATGCGCAATTTTTCAACTGGTTCACGTACTGGTATAAAAAAAAGCGCAGATCCTTATTTTTTTGGATATGGCCTTTGATTGATCGAGTCTTCTGAAGCATCTGAAATATATGCATGTTAAATATGCAGGGGTTGATCTTGTTAGCCCTTTCAGCGACAATCAATGCGCTTAAGCCTCCTCAATGCAACGGACCTGGAAGCATGTGCCCAAGTCCTTCAGCGTTGCAAGTTGATATTTTTCTACTTGGATTGTACATAACAGCATTAGGAACTGGGGGTTATCTGCCAGCATTTGTAGCCTGGGGAGCGGATCAGTTCGACTCGGAGAAGACGAGAACAACCTTTTTTGGTTGGCTTTTCGTCTGTCAGAACATAGGCACAATAGTGGCCAACACCGTCTTCGTCTGGCTACAGAACAAGGGTGAATGGGAGCTTTCATTTTGGCTCGCAACAGGAGTGGGTGCATTGGCGACATTAGCGTTCGGCGTCGGCGTCCCCACGTACAGGCAATATGCACCCGGCGGCAACTCCTTTGTAAGGACGGCGCAAGTGATCATTGCGAGTGTAAGAAAATGGTGGATCGAAGTGCCCAGAGATGCCGATGAACTTCATGAATTACCCACGATCGAACTTATTCGACAGGGTTCTAGAAAGATGCCCCATACGCCGAGGTTCCGGTAAGAGGAATGGTGCTTAATTCATTATAGCTGAGTTGTTCTTCGCATTGACTGTAGGACTGCATGTTCAAAGTACTCGTGAGTCGTTCTCGCCATAGCTTGTCTGTGTGAGAGGTTTGTTTAGCTGCAATTTCTGGGTAGGGATGTTACGAGTTTTCTGTTAGGTTTGCCATCGATGCGCAACACCTAGATTTATCGTTTTGGATCTGATCTGTCTCACTGAGACTCTGCAATGCTTTGATCTTTGCAGGTTTCTGGACAAAGCTGCAACACGTGTGCCTGGAGAATTCGAGAAGCCATGGAAACTCTGCAATGTCACCCAGGTGGAGGAGCTGAAGTGCCTGTTCAGAATGCTACCCATATGGTTGTGTGCTATACCCTTCGCAGCAGTGTTCTCGCAGATCAACACATTGTTTGTGGAGCAAGCAGCCGTCATGGACTTGCAGCTGGGGAACATCAAGATACCACCGGCGTCTCTGAATCTCGTAAATGTTATGACCATATTTGTCTGCACACTGCTATATGCACCTGTCGTGGTCCCCATAGCAAGAGCCATAACAGGGAGGCCAACGGGCCTAACCCAACTGCAGAGGCTCGGCTGTGGACAGATCGGAGTCGCGATTGCCATGGGTTTGGCTGCCTTGGTGGAGTCCAGGAGATTGAGTCTAGCAAGGCAGGGAAAGCAAATGAGTGTCTTCTGGCTATCACCTCAGCATATCGTGTTGGGGATATCTCAGGTTAGTAAAGAGAATTCAAACGAGCGCATCAGGAAGCATTTTAGCATACAAATTCTACATGAGCGGCGCCACAGCTCCATGCGAACATTTACTTTGTCATTGCAGGCATCTGAACCCAGCTTGTCGAGCCCGAACTAGAGGCAAGAGCCGCCAAACCCTAATCACTAATCAAATGTCATCGGCTTCCCTATCTGCCTTATAGGAACATATATGATTGAAATGGAGCGTGACTACAGGCATTTACAGTTTAATAGGCCGAGTAACGTCACATTGCTACAAATTTCCTTAGTTAATCTGTGTGCTTGCGCGCCCGCACACCCAGTTTCTGTAGCATAGAGTGCTGCGTCCAAATGTGCGTGCGCGAACTAGAGACAAGAGCCGCAAAACCCTAATCAAATGTCATCTGCTTCACTATCTGGCTTATAGGAACATATATGAGTGAAATGGAGCGTAACTATAGGCATTTACAGTTTAATAGGCCGAGTAACGTCACATAGTGCTACAAATTTCCTTAGTTAATCTGAGTGCTTGCGCGCCGCACACCCACTTTCTGTAGCATAGAGTGCTGCGTCCAAATGTGCGTGCCCAAACTAGAGGCAACAGCCGCAAAACCCTAATCAAATGTCATCTGCTTCCCTTCCTGGCTTATAGGAACATATATGATTGAAATGGAGCGTGACTGCAGGCTTTTGCAGTGTAATAGGCCGAGTAACGTCACACAGTGCTACAAATTTCCTTAGTATTATCTGTGTGCTTGCGCGCCGCACACCCAGTTACTGTAGCATAGAGTGCTGCGTCTAAATGTGCTTTTCATCTGTATTGAAGTGGAATTTTGTTTTGTCTGTAGGTGTTCGCTGTCGTAGGGGCGATGGATTTCTTCTACTCAGAAGCGCCGCATGCAATGAAGGGGCTGGTAAGCTCGCTCTCTCTCGCCAACCTGGCAATCGGGAGCTTCTTGAGCACAGTGCTGGTATCCATAACAATGCACTTCACCACGAGAGACGGAAGCCCGGGCTGGATTCCCCCTCGCAACCTCAACGTTGGACATGTTGACTACTTCTACTGGTTGCTCATGTGCATCACGCTGCTCAACGTTGCTGCGTTTGGACTTGGCTGCCGGTGGTACCGGCGATGTGCCCCGACCCCGGAAAGCCAAACCAACGGAAGCCATACTGAGAACGTAAAGCCTTACTTCTAACATATGTTGTAATCGCCGTCCTTGCCATCTGTGGCGCACGTTTTGCATCCATTTCTGCTGCTAGTGGAAAACGTGAGACCTTTGCGATGATGATGAAGAAGCGGTCCACATGTTATATCATATACATAGAATATGACGTATTACGGACAATGGTAATATGATGCAGTAAAGGCGCTCTGCCTACTTGCTATCATATGCACCGTGCAATTATGTCTCCCCTTGTACAATCATCATATAAACATATGAAACTTCTATAGCGAAATTCTCTAGATCACATGTGTCTGCTAATGATGCATACAACCTGTATGTTGCTCTGCTTGATGGACGGCAAAATTGCAGTGTACAATGCTCATGCACATGAAAGTCCCACAAGGAACTTGAATGACTCCATAAAAGACAAACTTCAATTTGTTCAATTATTCTAAGTTACGAAGGAGAAAAACTTTCCTGAAAAGAGGATTTCTGTTCCAAACTTCATTACTTACTAGAAAATGATAAAGCTTTTTTATTATGTATGGTCAACCTCCATCCTTATTGAACTAGAATGTGATAGTACCTTTTAAACACTAGTGAGAACTAGAATGTGATAGTACCTTTTAAACACTAGTGAATAAGATTTAAAAGAAAGAAAATCACAGAACCATCTCAAATTTCATTACTTACTAGAAAATGATAAAGCTTTTTTATTATGTATGGTCAACCTCCATCCTTATTGAACTAGAATGTGATAGTACCTTTTAAACACTGGTGAGAACTAGAATGTGATAGAACCTTTTAAACACTAGTGAATATGGAAAGAAAATCACAGAACCATCTCATGTGTTTGTCCCTCCCTCCCTCCCTCCTGTGATGGTCTCCTCCAAGGGGAGGCCTTCTTTGCTTGACCCACAAGGAGACGAACAACCACGAAGTTAAAGGGGCAATCCCCTTAAGTAACTCGAGAGCAAGCAGGACTAAGTATAAGTTAAGTAACTCGAGAGCAAGCGGGACTAAGTATAAGTGGTTTAGTGGTCAGTTGTGTAGCGAAAGTGGGAATTAGACCGTCAAGTTTAAGATTGTCGTTTGCCAAGAGGTGTTGTGGCTATCCATTGCCACACACATCCAAAGCCCCTTTGAGTGAACGGGCAAGATGAGGGATCCGATCCATTGTAGACCTACTCAACTGTCAAGGTACAAGGCTTGCGAAGGATTGATGGAGGGTGCTCCTGCTATCGGGCATCTATCCACGATGCAAGGGACAATTGACATTCCCATGAAACGTGAGGAAGGGAAGGCTCAACACTTATGCCCTTGGTGTTTTTTCACCCGGACGTTAGGGGCATTCCTAACTCATCTATCGTCTAGAGGCATGTGCAGTTACCATTGCCCTTGGTGTTTTGTCACCCGGACGTGGGGGCATTCCTAACTCATATGTCGTCTAGAGGCATGTGCAATTACCATTATAGTTGCACACAATTTGGTGCAGCAGAGCAAACCACCCAAGCATGATGGCAGGTTGGATAGAAAACTAGGGAGGGGGAAAGGAGCATGACATCCACCCCCTCTCCGACATACTTTTTGTCCTTGGGAAGTTCACCTATAGGCAAAGGAGCATGACATCCCCCCCCTCTTCGACAGAATGATTCTCGTTTACGGTGAAAGCCAAAAGGGTGAAATTTGTGATGACTATGAGACTCTGTATGGTGTTTTTATCCTCTAATTTTGGGGCAATGTCCTTAGTACCATGGGTTTTAATGCGAATGCATATCTAAGGGAAACTTAACTTATGCAAGTGAGGTGCAAATCTAACGCCACTGGTTTGGCTCGGAGCAAAGGGACCACTTGGGATTTACAGGGACAACATGCCCCACCTTGACTACATCGGACATGCCAAGATCCACATGAGATGGATTTTGCATAAGTGTGGACCTCACAGTTTGGGTCAAGGCACTTTGCCTTAAATTAAGCTGAATGTGCCCATTCTGATCAAGGACTTTCGAGAAGATCCTATCATAAAAAAGATGGTTAGTCCTTCTAAGTCGATTCACGACTAGTCAGCCATGTGCCCTTTGCAAGAAACTAAGAATAACGACCACCATGTGTTAGCAAGATGACTCTCCTCCCAACCTTATGCCTGTATATATAGGTGCTCGAATCAATGAGGATCACAAATGTAATTAGAATCCACAAGTGCATGTGCAATCTCCTCCACTCCTTTAATATTTTCCACTTGAGTCTACTAGTGGTTCGGGTGATCTCAACCACTACTTTAATATCTTCCACTAGATTCCACTAGTGGTTAGTATGCTCGCCACTCGAGTTAAGTCTCATTGGACTCAAGTTAACTCATGTTAACCTGAGTTGGAAGGATCTAGAACCCCTTGGGCGAAACACTCTCCCCATGCTTCCCATGGGGGATTGAACCCAAGACCTCCTTCACAACCTTGAGACTTAACCACTAGGCTAAGTGGATTAAGAGAGCACATGAACTTATGCTTAAGTCTAGTCGCGAGATCTTTGGCCATACATGAGTGACCAAACGGTGTTTGATTTCAGATCTGTCTGAACTGACAGGGCTCTTAGATCATACAATTATCTTATTACACCCTTCCTCATAGATTGGGCCAATTTGCACAAGGTATGAGCCCAAGTGGAACACTAAGATCCTAGTCGATTCTAAGTAAAAATTACACCCATCCTGAGCAGATATAGCAATGTGCGTCCAAGCCTATTTTGTAATGGGAGAGGCCTTGTTGCCACTCCATGCATAGCCTTTGAATACATTCGGACATTCCATAATTATCAAGGCACGACGAAACCCAGACTCCAAGTGCTAGCCAAGGTAATTGCCACCTGAGGAAAAGGTGCCTATCGATCACCCACATTGTTACCTTCCAAAAATGGCATGGACATGCCATACATCATTGTGATTGATGTCACGTACAACTTATGATGATCAAGGCGGCTTACAGTACATTGAGATGACTTACTACACAGTGATTTATGCATATTGGCCAGTTAAACCCTTAGGATAAACCTCAGCCACAAAGGAACCTGCTGGCATCCCCCAACCTTAGGCATGAACGAGACGGTCACGACTTACATACTCAAATAGCATCCCCCAACAGACTCAAAGAAATGATCTTACTTTATTTTGATAGGGACATATTTTGTTTGCCTTGCAATTTCACCCAAATGGCTTTGTAGATAGTCAATCACAACACGTGAAAAAATCTACATGTAGCATTGTACATGAAAGAACTTGGAGAAGCTTGTAGAAGGTAGAAAAAATGCGTTTTGAAGCGACGAAGTTTGGTCAAGCCAACTGGCACAAGATCAGCCCTTGAGCTTATGGAGACTCAAATAGACCTTCTAAGCATGTGATAAGTGCAAAGAAACACACTATGTACTTTGGAGCATCAAGGAGAATGAGTCGATACAAAACAGATAGGTTCGCGGGTCGACTAGCTCAAAAAATTTACTATCTATGGAAGAGACAATGAACTTCAAATATCCATAGCGATCAACGTGATTACAATTAGAAAAAATCCTTTTATGGGAGTGATACACATAGGGTTGAGTGTATAGAATGCACAAAAGTATAAGGAATAAGCAAAATATGCTATAGGAATGAATGCGACATTTACCGGTGGTATTTCCTATTTTCAGGAATACGTAGAGATTGACCCCGACACAGAAAAACTCCGATTTCTCCCCTTTTACTGAACCCAATGCTATGAAAATTTATAAGCATAAACTAAACACTATTACCTTTCCAATGAGCCATCTTGCACTCAATTTGGAGCTCTCGAGAGAGATCAGAAGCCTCTGCAAGATTACTATTGGCAAAGAAGATGATGCAGAGAATTGAAGGAGCAAGACAATGATGGTCACAAGTGTATGTATATTGCTTCCATTTAATGTACAAGTGATTTCAAGTCTTTATATAGACTCTAGGAGTGTTCCACGACTTCTACAAGTGAAATTTGAATTCAAATGAAGGTGGGAATGGTTTTTGGAGGGAATCAATTCACTTTCCTACAATCTAGGAAAAGTGAAGATCTAGTTTGATCTACTTTTAGGTGATTTGATTGCTTGATTGAATGCAACTTCAACCACCACAAATTCGTGGGATTTGGGCTATATCTTTCTACCTTTACATGTGTAAAGCTCAAAGCTTTTACAACGGTAAATGAACCATCAAAAATCTCTCAAAAAATACAATAAATGAGCATAAGAAAAAGAACTCTGGAACGGATATTCTTTCGATGCGATAGCCTTCAATGTAGATCAAATATACCTCAAGCATAGTGTAATCTTGATGTTCCAACAGCTCCCCCTCAAGCTAAAGTATGCTTGAGTCTTCATTCTCTGATAGGTTGAATACCTGCCATAGCTTTGAATCTACAAAGCTTTATTCCATCAAGTGCCTTCGTCAACATATCTGCTACTTGCTTTTCAGTTGGAACAAAAGAAATATCAATCTCCTTTGCCATGAGCTTCTCCCTGATGAAGTGGTAATGAACTTCTATGTGCTTGGTTCTCGCATGGAAAATAGGATTAGCCGCTAGATGCATGGAACTTACATTATGTCCAAATATGTGAGGTTTGGAACTCACAAGTCCTAAATCTGTATACAATGCTTTTAACCATATTGCCTCTTGAGTTGCTATGGTCAAGCCTCTGTACTCTGCTTCATTTGAGGATAAAGCAACTGTTGGTTGCTTCTTGGAACTCCATGACACTAACTTCGAACATGCAAATGCTAAGTAACCAGATGTACTTTTTCTATCATCCTTAGCTCCTTCCCAATCTGCATCTGAGTAGATTTTGATATCCAAATCTGAAGAGTAAGGATAGAATATACCTTTGTTGATTGTACCTTTGAGATACTTAAGTACTCTCTTAGCCGCATCCATGTGTGGTCTTCTCGATGAGTGCATGAACTGACTAAGCACTCCCACACTATATGAGATGTTTGCCCTTGTATGAGTAGCATATATCAAGCTACCTACCAAGCTTTGATACTCTTTAATGTTTTCAATTTTCTCACCTTCATAAACACTTTGTTTATGATTCATCTCCAAACGTGTACCTGCAGGTTTAGTGTTCTCCATTTTTGAACTTGAGAAGAAGATCCTGAATGTATCTTCTCTTAGTCAAATACATTCCTTCATCTGTATATATCACCTGCATACCTAGGAAATATGTGAGCTCACCTAGGTCACTTATTTTTGAACTCCTCTTGCATGTGTCTCTTGATCCTTTGAATGCCATTTAGATCATCACCTGTCACAATAATATCATCTACATATACACATAGATAGATAACCTCATTGTGATCCCTTTTGATGAATAGAGAAGGATCTGAGCTGCTAGATTTGAACCCTTGATCTTGAAGATATGTAACCAACCTGTAATTCCAAGCTCTAGGAGCTTGTTTCAGTCCATACAATGCTTTCTTAAGTCTGCAAACATAAGATGGATGATTAGGGTTTTCAAAACCTGGTGGTTGTGACATGTATACCTCTTCACTTATCCAACCATTTAAGAATGCATTTTTCACATCAAGTTGGAGGAGTCTCCAATTCCTTGCAGCAGCTACACTTATCAATGTCCTGATTGTACTCATCTTTGCAACTGGTAAGAATGTTTCCTCATAGTCTATACCATGAGTTTGTGAGCATCCTTTGGCAACTAATCTCGCTTGTACCTGCAAACTGATCCATCTGAAACCAAATCCCAAGTGTCCATCTCCTTCAATGCATCTATCTCTTCGTTCATGGCCTTTTCCCAATTAGGGCTTCCCTTTGCCTCCTCATAGGTTGAGGGTTCCTCTGAAATAGAGTCTTTTGCCAAGTAGATTGAATGCTTTGTAACAAATGTGGAATCATATCCATACCTTTCTGGTTGTTTCTTCTCTCTTGCTGATCTTCTAGGTGCTTATTTTGAGCATTCTCTGACCTCTTGCATCTTTCCTTTGCCTCTTGACTTCCATAGCTTGTAATCATTTTCTCTTTCATCTTGGTCATTGTCTGTATCACTTCTTGGATCTTGGACCTGTGTATCATGCTTGCTTCCTAATTGATGAGAGTTAGAATCAAGATCATATGGTAGTGTTATCTTTTGTTTGTCTTCATCATACCAAGACCTGTGTTCTTCAAACACAACATCTCTACTTGTAGTGAATTGCTTGGTTGAAGGATTGAAGAACCTCTAACCCATTTGAGTTGAATCATATCCAATAAACACTGCCTTTGTTGCCCTTTCATCTAGCTTACCTCTTATTTGTGATGGTACATGAACATAAGCTGAACAACCAAAAACCTTGCAATGTCCAAGACTAGTTTTTCTTCCATGCCATGCTTCATAAGGAGTCATAGCTTGAAGTGATTTGGATGGTAGTCTATTGACAAGGTACACAATAGTTGAAATAGCTTCTGCCCATAGATAATGTGGCAACTTCTCCTCTTCAAGCATTGTTCGGGCTGATCCAACCAATGTCTTGTTTCTCCTCTCTGCAATTCCAGTTAGTTGAGGAGAGTACCTAGTAGTCACTTCCCTTTTGATACCTTTTTCCTGCAAGAACTCATCAAACTCTTTGGAGAAGTATTCTCCCCCTCCATCAGATCTGAGCTTCTTTAGTGATCTACCTGTGTGATTCTCCACATGTGCAAGATACTTCTTGAAGCAATCAAACACTTCATTCTTACTCTTGATAAAGTATAGAACAATCCATTTACTATGGTCATCAATAAATGAGACATAATACCTTGATCCTGCCAATGAAGGTTCTTGACTTGGTCCCCATACATCTGTATGTACTAAGTCCAATAAGTTGTTGTGGATGTAGCCTTTGTGGTTGAATGGTTGTCTTTGTGCCTTCTCAATCTGACATGCATCACACCTGTTGATCATGTGTTGCTTTGATATGTTCGACAGTCCTTGAACACTTTGATCCCTACATATATCCTTGAAGGTTCTTTCATTCACATGAACAAGTTTCTTATACCACACTTCAAGCTCACTTAGGGTTTGAGACCCAAAGTTGAATAGAGCTATGTTCCTGGTTTCTCCTACTTCAAAAGTAAAGAGCCTACCATGCTTCTCACCTCGGCCTATCTTTTTGAAGCCTTGACATGGACCTTCCACAAAAGCTCCATGTTGGGTGAACCTAACTTGCAAGTCTTTTTCCACTATTTGGCCTTACACTTATTAGGTTTTTAGTGATAGTGGGTACATAGAGAACCTTACTTAGAATGTTTGTCCTGCCATTGGAAGCTTTGACAATACCAATCTTCTCCACATTGTGCTTTGTGTCATCCCCTGTTTGCTTTGGACTTCATGTCTATGCTTTGGACTTTCCAAATCAGATAGAAGAGCAATGTTGCCTGCAACATGATTTGAACATCTTGAATCTATGTAGAACAAATGATCATCTTCTTTACCTTCTTTGTGGCTTAGATTCATAAGAAGCAATGAGTCTTCATGTGGTTGATCTTCTGAATAATTGTTGTAGTCCCTTCTATTATAGCTTCTATTGTTATTGTTGAAGTTGTGTCCACCTCTACCTCTATTGCTGCCATATCCACCTCTTCCACTTTCTTTCTGGTCTTCCTATTGAACCAATAATTCTGAGTGGTGTGGTTGGTCTTATCGCATATGGCACAAAGTTGAACATTCTGTCCTTTGGTTTTGTCTTGCTTTGGTCCTTTCTTCTTCCCTTTCCACTTGCTCTTGCTTGGGAAGTCTCTTCTTCAACTTCTTCCTTCTTCTTGCCTTTCTGCTTCTTATCCTTCTTATCTGCATATAGAGCACTAGTTGAATTACCATGATAAGAGTTATCTTCCTTTATGCTATTGTTGGCTTCTTGATTGAAGAGTTGTCCAAGAAAAATGTTGAAGTCTGGAGTTTGCACATCCATGATGAGATCATAAGCCATCGTGAAGGATTGCCATTGCTTATCACTTCGAATGCCGTTGAGAATTTGCCTCATGATGACCTCTTCTTCAATCACCTCTCCAATGGATGCTAACTGATCCGCAACCTCTTTGACCTTGGTAACAAACTCTGTGATGGTTTGTTTAGGTGTCTTCTTCATTTGGTTGAACTCCTTCCAAAGATGATTCTTTCTTGCTTTGGTACTAGCAAAAAAGAAAGTCTTGAGGGCATCCCAAGTCTCTTGAGATATCTTGCATCCTCTAATATGTGGTAATAGAAAGTCAGAGATAGAGTTTAGTATGTATGACCTTGCTTGAGCATCCCTTGCACACCAAAGTGTGAGCTTATCTGTCTCCTCTTGTGTAGGTCCTCCTTTGGATCTTGGAATAGGCATAGCTTCAGCACCTGCTACAATTCCATAAAGGTTTCTACCTTGCAAATAGGCCTCCATCCTGATTTGCCAAGCCGCGTAGTTGTGTCGATCAAGCTTCTCGATCATTGAGGTAAAGCCGTCACCCATCTTGATCTAGTTTTGATACCACTGAAAGAACTGCGAGAAGCTTGTAGAAGGTAGAAAAAATGCGTTTTGAAACGACGAAGTTTGGTCAAGCCAAGCGGCACAAGACCAGCCCTTGAGCTTATGGAGACTCAAGTAGACCTTCTCAGCATATGATAAGTGAAACACACTATGTACTTTGGAGCATCAAGGAGAATGAGTCGATACAAAACAGATAGGTTCGCGGGTCGACTAGCTCAAAAAACTTATTATCTATGGAAAAGACAATGAACTTCAAATGCCCATAGCGACCAGCGTGATTAGAATTAGAAAAACTCCTTTTATGGGAGTGATACACATAGAGTTCAGTGTATAGAATGCACAAAAGTATAAGGAATTAGCAAAATATGCTATAGGAATGAATTCGACATTCACCGGTGGTACTTCCTATTTTTCAGCAATACAGAGAGATTGACCCCGAGACAGAAAAACTCAAATTTCTCCCCATCTACTGAACCAAATGCTATGAAAATGTATAGGCGAAGAAGATGATGGAGAGAATTGAAGGAGCAAGACAATGATGGTCACAAGTGTATGCATATTGCTTCCATGTAATGTACAAGTGATTTCAAGTCTTTATATAGACTCTAGGAGTGTTGCACGACTTCTACAAGTGAAATTTGAATTCAAATGAAGGTGGGAATGGTTGTTGGAGGGAATCAATTCACTTTCGTACAATCTAGGAAAAGTGAAGATCTAGTTTGATCTACTTTTAGGTGATTTGATTGCTTGATTGAATGCAACTTCAACCACGACAAATTCATGGGATTTGGGCTCTATCTTTCTACCTTTACATGTGTAAAGCTCAAGGCTTTTACAACGGTAAATGAACCATCAAAAATCTCTCAAAGAATACAATAAATGAGCATAAGAAAAAGAACTCTCCAATAGATTTCTTTCGACGTGATAGCCTTTGATGTAGATCAAATACACCTCAAGCATAGTGTAAGCTTGATGTTTCAACAGTAGATTCTCATATTTCAAGGTATACTCTTTCAACCATATGTTTCTACATGGGTGGAAATGTACTTGTGGACTCTTCAATCTTTAATAGGTTCCTAATGCCATTCATTGAATTCTTTATCAAGAAAAAGAGACACTACAAAAATGCTTTGGGCCTTAGGATGGGTGGCTTGAAGTTCACCTTGGCTTGGATGTTGATGCAATGGCCATTGTATTGAACCTTGTTGAGTTACTTGTTGGATGAACTTGTAGGCTACACTTGTTGGATGAACTTGGATGAACTTTTAGGTTGAGTTACTTGTTGGATGAACTTGTAGGCTACACTTGAATTGTTTGACATATCACTACCTGGTATGTGATCACCTTTTTGGTATATGATTGGCTTTTTGTCTTTGACATTTGGCTTAATATAGAATGCTTTTTGGCTTTAAATCAATTCCTCTCTAGCTTCTACATGGGTATCCGAAACTAGTTGCCCTTTAGGTTGCTTCATCTTTGCACAATTGTATACCCTTGCTTTGTGTTGGAGATAGACGTCTGCGGAAGCACCCAAACAACACAAGGAAGAAGAAGAAGCTTGGAACACAAACACACAATAGTGAGTGTATTACTAGAGAATGTACAAAGATAAGTAGCCCATTAGGGCAATAGGCATATATACAAGCTGGGGGAAAAAAACCTCCTAAAGAGGGAAAAAAGTGCCCCGGCGGTCCTAGTGTGTTCACACACATCACTACCTAAATATATCAACAAATCCCCCCTAGGAGTGATGCGGTGAACAAGGAGCTGGCACTCATGTATAAGGAAGTGCCAAGCTATGTGGAAATCACTCCACAAAAGGAAGTAAGCCCAAAGCTTTGCGAAAAGCTTCAAACTTCTCCCTAGGCGGAGCCTTCGTGAAAAGGTCTGCAATGTTCTCCTGCGTGGGCACATATGCCAAGCTGATCTCCCCAGCAGAGAACCTCTCCCTGACATAGTGATAATGCACCTCAATGTGCTTAGTGCGAGCAGGGAACACAGGGTTCCTCGCAACTGCCAATGCACTCTGACTGTCAGTGAAGATGGTGGTGGCAGAAGACTAGCCAACACCCAAATTAGCCATAAGGCGTCTAAGCCACACACACAGAAACTGGTATATACCTTTGGCACAAAAAGACGAAATAGCCTGCACAAGCGCTACGATAGTGCGTTCGAAGGCCGAAATGAGCTCAGATCGCGATTTCGACACCACACAGCGAAGCTGTTTTGATCTCGAAAACATGCTGAGTATGCTCACCAAAATGATTCTGAGACTGCAAACGGAGGAGTGTCGACGGCGCCCTAGATGAAGGGACGACCTGCTGTGATACCAATTGTTGGAGATAGACGTCTATGGAAGCACACGAACAACACAAGGAAGAAGAAGAAGCTTGGAGCACAGACACACAATAGTGAGTGTATTACTAGAGAATGTAAAAAGATAAGTAGCCCATTAGGGCAATAGGCGTATATACAAGCCTGGGAAAAAAACCTCCTAAAGAGGGAAAAAAGTGCCCCGGCGGTCCTAGTGTGTTCACACACATCACTACCTAAATATATCAACACTTTGTAGATTAAAGGGGTCCTAAAAATAATATTATATATATTCATTTATAAAATCTTTATGTTTAGCTCATCAAAGCCTAAGGAAGGTAGGTGATTGAATTGAACTCCTTTAAATGTGTTAGACTCAAGAATGAGAGGCAAGAGATGGTTTTGGGAATTGAACTCATGACCTACCGGTTAGGAGTACGATGGTCTAGCCACTTGCCCCAAAAGCCATGGTTGCGGATGTTGGGGCTTCACTCACTAATTAAGCATAAAGACATGAAGATATAAGTGGAAAGAAGAAGGACAAAGAGCTATGGAAATTAGACACTCAGAAATCATGCCTATGTGGAGGGACAAATTCACACATGTAATATAGTGGTAAAATTAGGGATCAAATATAGTCTAGAACTTCTAGAATTAGGAGTTTGAGTTTTAGAAGCATAAAGACTCAATGTATATAAGCTAATTTGAAGAATAGAAATATAGATCAACTCAATTGTAAGTCCTAAGATAGAAGAGAGGCAGTCGGGGTATTTTTTGAGATAGATTGTGGTGAACGATCATCCATTGTAGAAGATCTTTCTATGGAGTAGAATGAGGCCAAGCGATTTTATACACATCTTCTCTATAGCAAAAACATGTTTGTGTAGAAGGATTTGAGTTAATTCTCTATGTGTTAAGAAATCAAAGTGATTTCATAACTATATGAATGTTAGTTAGAAGTTACGAGTTTCTAGCATAGATTTCTCTGAGCTTCTAAGAGTCAAAAATCAAAGTACAATATAAAACTTTTTATGAATGATAGCTCATTTTGAAGCTATCATCCTTAGCTACAATTGACAAAAAGATCTTTGCAAAATGGGATGTGTGCTCAAAAAAATAAGCTTAATAGTGAAGGCATCTCGAATCGATGAGGGTAATTTTTAGATTTTAGATATAGTGTAACTCTTGAAGACATTCAAGTTATTTACAAGTTATTACTTGAAAAATTTTCTTGGAATGTGTTGGTTACTATATTTAAGAACTTCTATTAATCACTGAGCATAGGAATCTTTAAGATTGAAGTGAAATCAGAGAAGAATTGAAGCTAGAAGAAAAGGCACAATTAAAGGAAGAATAATTGTTCACATTTACTATGGAAACTGTTAAATCTTTTGAAGTTTGAAGCTTTGCTAAGTTAATCGTGATTATAGAGGACTTATAATATCACACTAGCTTAGTTCTTGTGGTGTTTCATACACCAACAAGTGGTATTAGAGTAGAAAGTCCTAAAGAGTAGGAGGAGGTAGATACAAGAGATCTTGGAAAGTGTTAACAGGTGAAATGGATTGACCACAAATTTTGTAATATATTTTGTGATAGAAAGAGGGTTTATTTTACAAAGATTCAAAGCATTTTTTGAAAGTCCGGTGTCTTCTTATTTCCAAAATACGGAATGGTGCAAAGTAGTACAAAGAGAGAGGAAGATAGAATGGTGCAGTACTCGGAGACATCTATCTATGTGGAACATTCTAGTCCTGAGAATCTAAGAAGCAAAACTTTGTCTTACGAAATTGTGAAAGTACAGATTGTTGTAATGTGGTGTAAGGATTTTAACCGTAAGCATATTGCATATCTATTAACCATTGCCTCCTATTTTGCAACTGAATCTAATTGAAGAATATAAACTTGTTTTGTAAATGTATGATTCTGTGTGTAACATCAATACTCCGAAATCTTTAAGTGCATAAAGTTAAGTTCAAGAACATAAATGCATGTTGTGATTGCATTAGTGTAGTCATAATCCGTGTTCCCGTACCCAAACCTTTGGGATAGCATGCTGTTATGTTTGTCAAGGACATTTCAGCCCTCAAACATTTGGGAACCATGATGGGATGGGGTTGGTTTTGAGATGCAGTTCCACTTCAATTGATGTTGAAAGAGTACTTGAGAAGCGATCAATGTCATGAGTACTTGGAAGAATTCATTAAGCAGAATATAGCAACATTATGTCTCAAAGATATCTCAATTACGAAAGCAGCAAATATCCGAGAGGAATTTTTGCGATGGGTGAAGAATCGAGTGCTACCTCAGACTATCTTGGAGGATTGGATATTTGAGTGGAGGAATGGAAAATTAGCTAAACCTTCATGGCAAGGGGAATCTAACGAAGTTGACCAGCAGCACCAATAGGCAGGAAGAAGAGTGCCCTATGGAATTAGGCCAAAGCAGTGGCAGCGAACCCTAACCAGAGTTTGTTTATCCCTAGTCCCTTTCACTCGACCTAAAATCTTAGAAGAGTTTGAAGAAACGATGGCACACAAAACCCACTTTGAGGGTTGAATTACACCCACTTTTATGGACAAACAAATGAAGATCCTGATGTGCATGTGCAAACATTCGAGAATCAGTATGTCTGCAATCACATATGACTACATGATGATGATCATAAATCACAAGTATTCCAAGCTACTCTTGCTGGAGATGCGGTTAAATGGCTCATTAAGCATTCCACAAACCATTTTTCAACTTATGATGAGTTAAAAGAGGCATTCTTAGAAAGATTATGGACTGCCAAAAGTGTATCGGAACTATATGCAACCTTACAGTATATGATGCAGAAGGGTACAGTGGAACAATATGCATCCGGTTTCCATTCCACAATAAGATAGCTCCCTATAGATGGATGTCCCTCCGAAGAACTGCTGCAGGAATTGTTTGTGGATGGATTGCATCCAGCCATAAAGAAAAAGCTTTATATGTACACATTGGAACAAGCTAGAACGTTGGATCAAATAATTGAGCTTGCGAAACGAGTGGACCAAAAAAAATAGTTAGCTAATTTGGATTTTGAGAAGACTAGTCCATTTATAAAGAAAAATGTTCATCCAACCCAGAAATTGTATTGCTTATGATATAAGAACACGAGTCACATTACTGCTGATTGCGGGTTGAATCGGGTATATTTTCCCATCTATAACAAAAATAATCAAAGTCTAGAGGAATGCAGGTTCAACACCAAAAATACTTTGGTGGCATCGATGCAAGTAGAAACCCCTTCACGGAAGGGTAATTCGACAAAATATAATATGAAAGAACTTGGTGAAGCTTGTAGGAGGTAGAAAAGTGTGTTTCGAAGTGACAAAGTTTGGTCCAACCAACCGGCACAAGACCAGCCCTTGAGCTTATGGAGACTCAAATAGACCTTATTGGCATGCGATAAGTGCAAAGAAATGCACTATGTACTTTGGAGCATCAAGGAGAAAGGGTCGATACAAAACATATAGTTTCATGTGTCGACTAGCTCAAAAACTTACTATCTATGGAAGAGACAATGAACTTCAAATGCCCATAGCAACCAACGTGATTACAATTAGAAAAAATCCCTTTATGGGAGTGATACACATAAGGTTGGCTGTATATAATGTAGAAAAGTATACGGAATAAGAAAAATATGCTATAGGAATGAATCAGACACTCAACAGTGGTACCTCCTATTTTTCAAGAATACGCAGAGATTGACCCCGAGACATAAAAACTGAGATTTGTCTCAATCTACTTAACCAAAGGCTGTGAAAATGTATAGGCATAAACTTGAGACTAATAAATTTCAAGTGCGCCATCTCTCATCAAATTTGGAGCTATGGAGAGAGAGCAACATCCTCTGCAAGATTACTATTGGTGAAGAAGATGATGTAGAAAATTGAAGGAGCTAGACAATGATGGTCACAAGTGTATGTATATTGCTTCCATGTATTGTACAAGTGATTTCAAGTATTTATATAGACTCTAGAAGTGCTCTAAGAGTTCTACAAGTGGATTTTGAATTCAAATGAAGGTGGTAATGGTTGTTGGAGGGATTCAATTCACTTTCCTACAATCTAGGAAAAGTGAAGATCTAGTTTGATCTACTTTTAGGTGATTGATTGCTTGATTGATTACAACTCAACCACCACAAATTCGTGGGATCTGTGCTCTCTTTTTCTACCTTTACATGTGTAAAGCTCAAGGCTTTTAGAATGGTAAATGAACCATCAAAAATCTCTCAAAAAAACGGATATTCTTTTGCCATAATCCAAGCGATAGTTTTTGATGTAGATCAAATCCACCTCAAGCATAGTGTAAGTTTGATGTTCCAGCAGCTTCCCCTCAAGCTAAAGTATGCTTGAGTCTTCATTCTCTGATAGGTTGAATACATGCCATAACTTTGAATCTACAAAGCTTTATTCCATCAAGTGCCTTTGTCATCATATCTACAACTTGCTTTTTAGTTGGAACAAAAGAAATGTCAATCTCCTTTGCCCTGAGCTTCTCCCTGATGAAGTGGTAATGAACCTCTATGTATTTGGTTCTTGCATGGAAAATAGGGTTTGCCGCTAGATGCATGGAACTTACATTATCTCCAAATATGTGAGGGTTGGAACTCACAAGTCCCAAATCTGTATACAATGCCTTTAACCATATTGCCTCTTGAGTTGCTATGGTCAAACCTCTGTACTCTACTTCAGTCGAGGATAGAGCAACTGTTGGTTGCTTCTTGGAACTCCATGACACTAGCTTTGAACCTACAAATGCTAAGTAACCAGAAGTACTTCTTCTATCATCCTTAGCTCCTACCCAATCTGCATCTGAATAGATTTTGATATCCAAATCTCAAGAGTAAGGATAGAATATACCTTCATTGATTGTACCTTTGAGACACTTAAGCACTCTCTTAGTTGCATCTATGTGTGGTCTTCTCGGTGAGTGCATGAATTGACTAAGCACTCCAGCACTATATGAGATATCTATCCTTGTATGAGTAGCATATATCAAGCTATCTACCAAGCTTTGATACTTTTTAATGTCTTCAATTTTCTCACCTTCATAAAAACTAAGTTTATGATTCATCTCCAAAGGTGTACGTGCAAGTTTTGTGTTCTCCATTTTGAACTTGAGAAGAAGATCTTGAATGTATCTTCTGAGAGTCAAATAAATTCCTTCATCTATGTATATCACCTGCATAAATAAGAAATATGTGAGCTCACCTAGGTCACTGATTTTGAACTCCTCTTGCACGTGTCTCTTGATCCTTTGAATGCCATTTAGGTAATCACCTGTCGCAATAATATCATCTACATATACACATAGATAGATAACCTCATCGTGATCCCTTTCGATGAATAGAGAAGGATCTGAGCTACTGGCTTTGAACCCTTGATCTTGAAGGTATGTAACCAACCTATGATTCCAAGCTCTAGGAGCTTGTTTCAATCCATACAATGCTTTCTTAAGTCTGCAAACATAAGATGGATGATTAGGGTTTTCAAAACTTGTTGGTTGTGACATGTATACCTCTTCAATTATCCAACCATTTAAGAATGCATGTTTCACATCAAGTTGGAGGAGTCTCCAATTCCTTGCAGCAGCTACACTTATTAATGTTTTGATTGTAGTAATCTTTGCAACTGGTGAAAATGTTTCCTCATAGTCTATATCATGAGTTTGTGAGAATCCTTTGGCAACTAATCTTGCCTTGTACCTGCAAACTGATCCATCTGAATTTCTTTTAACTTTATACACCCATCTGCAACCAATTACCTTTTGATTCGATGACATTGGAACCAAATCCCAAGTGTTCATCTCCTTCAATGCATCTATTTCTTCTTTCATGTCCTTTTCCCAATTAGGACTTTCCTTTGCCTCTTCATAGGTTGATGGTTCTTCTAAAATTGAATCTTTTGCAAAGTAGATTGAATGCTTTATAAAAAATGTGGAATCATATCCATACCTTTCTGGTTGTTTCTTCTCTCTTGTTGATCTTCTAGGTGCTTGTTTGGAGCATTCTCCAACCTTTTGAATCTTTGCTTTGCCTCTTGACTTCCATAGCTTGTAATCCTATCTAGTAGTATCCAATGAAGGTACATCCTAGCAAGTATTACATGATTCACATATTCAACTCCCCTTGGGTGCCTTGCTGGAACTCGTCCCAGCCTGTAGAGAAAAGTTACTGAAGCATTTGCAACAAAGATATTCTCTAGACCCTATTCCGAAAGCTACGGTTAGTATGGTCATTCGACCCTTATCTTACTTCCTTCATGCACATATTTTTGGATGATTTTTGCATTTTCGGGCAAACTGCTACACACTTGGAGCATCTTAGAGTTTGCTTTGATGAGTGTCAAAAGGTACACCTCTGTCTAAACCCTAATAAATCAGCTTTTGTATTCAAATATGGTAAACTGTTTGGGCATGTTATCTCACGTGATGGTATTGTAATGAGTGCCGATAAAGTAAAAGTTATTCTAGAGACCCCAACCCTCTAAAATCCGAAAGAAGTGTTACGATTCTTAGGTGAAGTATGGTGGCATGGGAGACATCTGCAAGGATTGGCTCGTATTGCGATACCCCTCAACAAGTTAGCACATGTTTGGCTAGCTAAATTTTAGTGGGCAGAGAAATCTTAGTGAGCGTTTGAAAGATTACGGAAGATGCTTGCCATAACACCTATCTTGAAAGCTCCCGATTAGAAAGAACCATTCCATGTCTTTGTAGATGCATCTAACAAGGCAATTGGTAGTGTTCTTATGCATAAGGATGGGCATAACTAGTTCCGAACTATCCATTATGCTAGCCGAAGATTAACTTCTATCGAATAAAATTATTCGACTAATATGAGTGCCTAGGTTTAATTTACTCAATCAAGAAATTTTGACACTATTTGCTTGGTAAGTCCTTCACTTTCCATGTGGACCATAGTGCACTCCTTTATCTGGTAAAGTAGCAAAATCTAGTGGACAAACTAGCCAGATGGGTGCTATTACTCCAAAGGTTCAAATATGATATTGTACATTGACCGAGAGCAAGCCATGCAATCACTGACTTTTTTTAGCAACCAGAATGGACTGGACAGAAATTTGGTAATTTACTTTGTAATAGCAAGAGGGGTTATTTTATGGAGATTCAAAGTGTTTTCCAAAAGTTCGATGTATTCTTATTTCCAAAATATGGAATGGTGCGAAGTAGTATGAAGAGAGAGGAAGATAGAATGGTGTAGTATTCAGAGACATCTATCTATGCAAAACATTGTAGTTCGTAGAATCTGAGAAGCAAAACTTTGTCTTATGAAATGGTGAAAGTACAGATTGTTGTAATGCGGTGTAAGGATTTAAGCCTGTAAACAGATTCCGTATGTATTAACTATTGCCTTGTATTTTGCAACCGAATCTAATTGAAGAATATAAACTTGTTCTGTAAATGTATGATTCTCTGTGTAAGATCAATACTCCAAAATCTCTAAGTGCATAAAGTTAAGTTCAGGAAGATAAACATATGTTGTGATTGTGATATTGCAGTCATAATCCCTGTTCCCATACCCAAACCTTTGGGATAGCATGCTGTTATGTTTGTCAAGGACACTTCAGCCCTCAAACATTCTTTCATTGGAAAGTTGGAAGTTGAAGCATCTAACAACAAAAGCATCAATGAATTACTTTGAAATCATGATCAAGGGTAAATATCTACAAAACTTTATATTCTTTAAACCTTAAACTCACGGGTTGTAGCAGAAGCAAGAAGATTATGGTAGATCACATCTCTATTGACAAATTGGATAGAGAAAATTATCTTGCTTGGGTAATGAGGATGGAAGCCTTACTTATGAGTAAGAATCTCATAATATATTTAACAGGTGAAGAAGAAAAGCCTACATTTGAAGATGATAGTCCACCAAAGAAAGAATAGCTAGAAGCTTTAAAGCTATGGCAAAAGAAAGATGCAAGTGCAAGAACCTATATATATAACACTATCACATATCATTTTCTACCACACATCAGAGATTTGGAAATGACTGACGATATATGGATTGCATTGGAAGATCACTTCCAAAACACTACTAAAGCTAGGAAGGCTAGCTTGTGGTCAAAGTTTACAACATTCAAAAAGAAGCAAAGCCAAAACATTAGTGATTATGTCACTAAGACAAAGAACTTGGTAGATAACCTCGATCTATAGATGAAGATATTGAAGATCATAAGTTTATTTCATAATTACTTGTAAGTTTGAGAGGAGATGAAAAGTGGAAACCTTTTTTACTATCAATTGAACTAGGAAGGCTAGCTTGTGGTCAAAGTTTACAACATTCAAAAAGAAGCAAAGCCAAAATATTAGTGATTATGTCACTGAGACAAAGAACTTGGTAGATAACCTCGATCTATAGATGAAGATATTGAAGATCATAAGTTTATTTCATAATTACTTGTAAGTTTGAGAGGAGATGAAAAGTGGAAACCTTTTTTACTATCAATTGAACTCTCATTAAATCATTTTGTACCAGATCTAAATTAATTGGTTGGATTGATGTTCACATTTGAGCAAGATTTGAAGCCAGATGGTGACAAAGGACATAGCTCTGGTATGTATGCAAAGAATGAGAAGAAAGGAGATAAAGGTAAAGCAAAGTATGAAGAAGAACCGATTTCTCAAGCTAATTATGTAAAAGGAAGAGGTACTGGAAGAGGTAAAGGTAAAGGAAATGGAAGAGGAAGAGGTAACCATAATAATAACAAGAAGACATGTTGGATTTGTGGCTTGAGCAATCATTTCGCTTATGATTGTTGGCACAATCAACAAAGTTCCGATCATAATCAAAATAACAATGGCAAAGCAAGAGGTGGAAAATATCAAAATCAATATCAAAGAGGAAGGTAAAGTCAAAGAGTTGGCTATGGTAGAGGTGGAGGAAGAAATTGGGGACAAAACCAATCATATAATACCACCTACTAAAATTATCCAAATGATACACAGAATGAGAATCATACAACATTGATTATGAATTCAATAAGCACATCAGAGAAAGAAGATCTCAAGGTATTCTATATTGACTTTGGTTGTTCTAATTATTTGTTAGGAAATATAGAATTAATGTTAGAATTAGAAGAAGTCATTTCTAGTCATACAGTTCAAATAGGTGATAACACGACACAATGTGCATTCAATTGGAAAAGTGAAATGCAAAAATGGAGTAGATTCGCTAAACAATGTTTTGTATGTTTCCACAATACCTAAGAATTTGATTAGGGTGTGATAATAGGTGCTTTGGTTGAGTTTTCTAGGGCTATGTTAAAGGAGAAAAATGTTCCAAATGATCGATGGGCTCAAGCTGTGAATAGAACTACATACCTTGTGAATAGGTTACCATGTACAAATCTAAATGGAATGACCCCGTATGAAGCTTGATGGGTAAGAAACCACCATTAGATCATTGAAAAATGTTTGGATCGATTGCATATGCTTATGTACCATCAAAATTCAGACCTAAGCTTGAACCAAAGGCTGAAAAATATGTGTTCATTGGATATGATGGAAAGCAGATGGGTTATAGGTTATGTAATCCCTTAACCAAACATTTTTTGTTTCTAGAGATGTGACATTTGATGAACACAAGAGTTGGTATGCAGAAAAAAGTCACAACATTGAAGCATTTGAAGAATATGTAAGAAGAAGTGAGAGAGGTAAATCAAATATGTAGGTAAATGGAGATGAAGAGCACATGCAAGCAAGTTCATCAAGAGTTGGATCATCAAGGGGGAATGAAGATGCACCTAGGTTTGAGAAGAAATGTATTTAGATACACATGAAGAATGTGAACCAAGTAGGTGAAGCAGATTAAGGAGACAACCAACAAGGTATTCTTATGGTACTTCTTATATGACTAAGAAAAGCTATTTTTATATGGTCAAAGAAGATGAAGCACCTCAGAGCTACGATGGAGCAAAAGGCAAGAAACAATGGGTAAGAGCAATGAAGGAAGAGTTCAATGCACTTGAGGAGAACAAGACTTGGGCACTTGTTCCAAAACCAAATGGTAAGAAAGTGATTGGAAATAAATGGGTTTATAAAGTGAAGAAGCTTGCAAATAGAAGAATAGCAAGATATAAATCTAGATTGGTGGTCAAAGGCTATGCCCAAAGCCATGGCATAGATTGGTGGTCAAAGGCTATGCCCAAACCCATGACATAGATTATGATGTGAA
Source organism: Ceratopteris richardii (assembly GCA_020310875.1). Lineage (NCBI taxonomy): Eukaryota > Viridiplantae > Streptophyta > Polypodiopsida > Polypodiales > Pteridaceae > Ceratopteris > Ceratopteris richardii. The sequence continues at coordinate 62,065,198 of CM035441.1, forward strand.
ATTCAATCCTATGGCAAAGATGACAACCGTAAGGACAATCATTGCTATTGGAGCATCAAAAGGATGGACCTTGAGTCGATTGGATATAAAGAATGCATTTTTGAATGGATACATATATGATGAAGTATACATGGAGCAACCTCAAGGGTTTGCAAATTGCTGGTATCCAACTTATGTTTGTAGATTAAGAAGAGCACTCTATGGGTTAATGCAAGCTCCAAGAGCTTGGAGCTATAGGCTTGTGAAGTATCTCAATGATCTTGTATATCAAAGTTCAAAGGCACATGCAAGTCTACTTATCAAAAGAACAGATGAAGGTATAATCTACATTTGTATTTATGTAGATGACATTATAATCACATATACTTCAAATGAACACTACTAGAAATAGGGGGGCATAGCAATGCCCCTAAATTGAAAAAAAATCAGGAACCGTCACTTATGTGACGCTAGCATCGCATAAGCGACAACCCTGTTTTTTTTGCACATAAATGATGTTAGCGTCGCTTATGTGATGCTAAAACTATGCGTCACAAATAGCATCGCTACTTAGCGATGCTTTTAATGACGTTGGTAAATTGCCTGCGATGCTTGAGTGTCGCATAAGCGACGTATTGTGCTCCAGAACGTCGCATAAGCGATGTTCTGGAATGTTAAAAAAAAATTCAATTTCTCCTAGCACGGGATTTGGATGCATAACACAAAGAGAGAGAGAGAGAGAGAGAGAGAGAGAGAGAGAGAGAGAGAGAGAGAGAGAGAGAGAGAGAGAGAGAGAGAGAGAGAGAGAGAGAGAGAGAGAGAGAGAGAGAGAGAGAGAGAGAGAGAGAGAGAGAGAAAGAGAGAGAGAGAGAGAGAAGAGCTCCGTGAAGCAAGGTATGCACACACACACATACACACACATACACACACATACACACATACACACATACACACACATACACACACATACATATGCATACACACATATACACACATAGACACACACACATACACATAAACACACACACACATACACATAGACACACACACATACACACACATATATACACACTAATTTACATACACACATACACATGCATACACACACATATATATACACTCATAGACACATGCATACACACATAGACACACACACACACATACACATGCATACAAACACATATATATAGATACAAACGTATATACACACATAGACACACACATACACACATAGACACACACACACACGCATGCACACATAGACACACACACACATACACACACACACACACATATATAGACACATACACACACATATATGCATACACAAACACACACGTAGAGAGACATACACACACACATACACATACATGCATACATAATGCATATGCATATGCATACATACATACTTACATGCATACACACACATACACACACATGCATACATATGCATACATAATGCACATGCATATGCATACATACATGCTTAAATTCATATACACACATACACATGCATACAGTCGTACACATACACACATATATATATATGCATAAACACACATGTAAAGAGACATACACACATACACATACAATTATACATATGCATACATACATGCTTACATGCATACACACACATACACACACATACACACGCATACACACATACACATACATATATATGCATACACACACACATAGAGAGAGACATACACATACATGCATACATAATGCATGTGCATATGCATACATACATACTTACATGCATACACACACATACACACACATGCATACATATGCATACATAATGCACATGCATATGCATACATACATGCTTACATGCACACACACACACACATACACATGCATACACACATACACACGCATACACACATACACATACACATACACACATACACACACAAACATACACACACATACACACACATACACACACATACACACATACACACACATATATGCATATACACACACACATAGAGAGACATACACACACATACACATACATGCATACATATGCATACATAATGCATACATACATACTTACATGCATAGACACACATATGCATACATAATGCACATGGATATGCAAAGATACATGCATACACATACACACACATAGACACACACACATAGACACACACACATACACACACATATACACAAAAATTTACACACATACACATGCATACACACACATACACACATAGACACACATACACACATACACACATACACACATACACACATACACACATACACACATACACACATACACACATACACACATACACACATAGACACATAGACACATAGACACAAACACGTAATGCATATGCATATGCATACATACATACTTAAATGCATACACACACATACACACATAGACACACACACACACATACACACACACACATACACACACACATACACACATAGACACATAGACACATACACACATAATGCATATGCTATGCATACATACATACTTAAATGCATACACACACATACACACACATATGCATACATATGCATACATAATGCACATGCATATGCATACATAATGCACATGCATATGCATACATACATGCATACACATACAGACATAGACACATTCACACACATAGACACATACACACACATAAACACATACACACTCATAGACACATACACACTTACACACACACATCCAAACACATTTACACACACACATACACATGCATACAGACACATATATATAGATACACATGTATATACACACATAGACACACACACACATACACACATAGACACACACATACACATACACATACACATACACATACACACACATGTACACACACACACACACATAGAAACATAAACTTACACACACACACACACACATCCACACACATTTACACATACACATACACATGCATACAGACACATATATATAGATACACACACATACACACATACACACACATACATGCATATGCATACATACATGCTTACATGCATACACACACATACACATGCATACACACATACACATACACATACACACATAGACACACACACACATACACACACATACACACACACATACACACACATATATGCATACACACACACATATATGCATACACACACAGATAGAGAGACATACACACATACAAATACATGAATACATATGCATACACATGCATACATAATGCTATGCATATCCATACTTACATACTTACATGAATACACACACATACACACACATATGCATACATAATGCACATGCATATGCATAGATACATGCATACACATACACATACATACACACACATAGACATATACACACACATAGACACACACACACATAGACATACACACACATACACACACACATATGCATACATATGCATACATAATGCACATGCATATGCATAGATACATGCATACACATACACACACATAGAAACATACACACACATACACACACATATACACACATATTTACACACACATACACATGCATACACACATACACACATAGACACACACACATAGACACACACACATATACATGCACATACACACATAGACACATAGACACATAGACACATACACACATACACACATAATGCATTTGCATATGCATATGCATACATACATAATTACATGCATACACACACATACACACATACACACACATGCATACATATGCATACACACATACACACATAGAGAGACATACACACACATACACACACATGCATACATATGCATACACACATACACACGTAGAGAGACATACACATACATGCATAAATATGCATACATAATGCACATGCATATGCATACATACATGCTTACATGCATATACACACATACACACACATACATATACACACATAGACACACACACAAACACGTAGAGAGAGACACATACACATACACACATATATGCATACACACACATGTAAAGAGACATACACACACATACACATACATGCATACATATGCATACATAATGCATATGCATATGCATACACATACATACACACATATACACACACATACACACACATATGCATACATATGCATACATAATGCACATGCATATGCATAGATATATGCTTACATGCATACACATACACACATAGACACACACACATAGATACATACACACACATGGATACATACACACATATACATAGACACACACATATACACACATATTTACACACACACATAGACACACACACACACATACACATACACACTTACACATGCATACACACAAACATACACACATAGACACACACACACTTAACATAGACACACACACAAACACACACACAAACTTACACACACACAGATACAAACACACATATATAAACACACACATACACACATAGACACATACAGACTTACACACACACATACACACATCCACATACATTTACACACACATACACATGCATATAGATATATACATATATATATAGATACACACATATATGCACACATAGACACACACATATACACACACATACACACACATAGACACATACACACATACACACTTACACGGACACATATACACATGCGCACAAATTTACACACATACATACACATGCATAGACATATATATATAGATACACACGTATATACACACATAGACACACACATAGACACACACACGTAGACGTACACACATAGACACACACACATACACACACATACACACACATACACACACATACACACACATACACACACATACACACACATACACACACATACACACACATGGACACATACACACATATATGCATAGATAGACACATAGAGACATACACACATATATGCATACACACACATAGAGACACATACACACACACATACACATGCATGTATACATAATGCATATGCATATGCATACATACATACTTACATGCATACACACACATACACACACATACACACACATGCATACGTTTGCATACATAATGCACATGGATATACATACATACATGCTTGCATGCATACACACACTCACATATACACCTACATACACATATACACACATACATATGTACACGTATATATATTGATTTCTAACCCATTTTTGTTTTATATGTACAAGTATTATGGATCCTAGTAGAGAGAGAAAGGCAAAACTCACTCTCATAAAAAGTCTTATGAGAGCAAGAGTTCTGCCTGATACTCTAGGGATCATCATGCCTGAGTACTCAGAGATGGCTGATGATAAGCTCGATTATATGATCCAGATGCTTACCCAGCGATCAGAGGAGGGCTCTTCTATGGCTCCACATGCACGAAGACAACTATCTGCTCATAGGTATGTTTTTTTTCTCATAAAATGTTTTGATGATATTATAACACATATTTTTATTTATTTTTATCTATCTATTTTCAAGACACCTATACCACCTCCAGATCATGATAGCAGAGCACAGGTGCCTATGAGGACATGCATAGGCACCTTAGGGCTAGAGTGCAGTATAGAGCCAGAGGGGAACATTGTGTACATAGGGAATGGATTGGAATTTAAGATAACAATGCGAGCATTATGCGACTCTTACCTACACCTTGTCCACTTATAGTGGAAGTAAGTATAAATTTTACATATAAATTGAAATAAATATCTTATGTTTTATTTACATGATTTTTTTAATTTTTGTAGTGAGCATGATGAGAGGGATAAAAAATACATACTTAGTTCACTTGAGACAGAGTTTGGGACAGGATGGTCGCATAAGTGGTGTCTACAAGAGATGTGGACACTTATGGCTCACATAATGAATACACACATAGACACATACACATACACATACACATACACATACACATACACATACACATACACATACACATACACATACCATACACATACACATACACATACACATACACATACACATACACATACACATACACATACACATACACATACACATACACATACACATACACATACACATACACATACACATACACATACACATACACATACACATACACATACACATACACATACACATACACATACACATACACATACACATACACATACACATACACATACACATACACATACACATACACATACACATACACATACACATACACATACACATACACATACACATACACATACCACATACACATACACATACACATACACATACACATACACATACACATACACATACACTACACATACACATACACATACACATACACATACACACACACATACACACACACATACACACACACATACACACACACATACACACACACATACACAAACACATACACATACACATACACATACACATACACATACACATACACATACACATACACATACACATACACATACACATACACATACACATACACATACACATACACATACACATACACATACATATACACATACACATACACATACACATACACATACACATACACATACACATACACATACACATACATAATCATATGTACACACACATAGACTCACATAATCATATTTACATGCATATATACGTATACACATGCATATGCACACACACAACACATGCATATGCACATATAGATACACATACATACACACACATGCATACTGATATATATATATATATATATATATATATATATATATATATATATATATATATATATATATATATATATATATATATATATATATATATATATATATATATATATATATATATATATATATATGTGTGTGTGTGTGTGTGTGTGTGTATGTGTGTGTATGTGTGTGTACTTATATATCTATATATAAATAAATAAATAAATAAATTATATATATATATATATATATATATATATATATATATATATATATATATATATATATATATATATATATATATATATATATATATATATATATATATATATATATATATATATATATATACATATATATATACACACACACACATATCCTAATTCAAAAACCCTATTATAAATATTCTAATTCAGAAATCCTATTTCAAAAATCCTAATTCGAAAACACTAATTTTGATATTAGGGTTTTAAAACCCCTCATTTAGAAACTCTAATTCAAGCTTTTAGCCATATGATTGAAGTATATGTACACATTGCATCTATTCCCTGTTGGAGATAGACGTCTGCGGAAGCACGCGAACATCACAAGGAAGAAGAAGAAGCTTGGAGCACAAACACACAAAACTGAATGTATTACTAGAGAATGTACAAAGATAAGTAGCCCATTAGGGCAATAGGCGTATATACAAGCCGGGGGAAAAAAACCTCCTAAAGAGGGAAAAAAGTGCCCCGGCGGTCCTAGAGTGTTCACACACATCACTACCTAAATATATCAATAAATCCCCCCTGGGAGTGATGCGGTGAACAAGGAGCTGGCACTCATGTATAAGGAAGTGCCAAGCTATGTGGAAATCACTCCACAAAAGGAAGTAAGCCCAAAGTTTTGCGGAAAGCTTCAAACTTCTCCCTAGGCAGAGCCTTTGTGAAAAGGTCTACAATGTTCTCCTGCGTGGGCACATATGCCAAGCTGATCTCCCCAGTAGAGAACCTCTCCCTGACATAGTGATAATGCACCTCAATGTGCTTAGTGCGAGCATGGAACACAGGGTTCCTCGCAACTGCCAATGCGCTCTGACTATCAGTGAAGATGGTGGTGGCAGAAGAGTGGCCAACACCCAAATCAGCCAAAAGGCGTCTGAGCCACACACACTCAACAGTCGCTGTGAAAGTTGCCCTATACTCAGCCTCACAACTGGAAGTGGCCACAGTAGGCTGCTTCTTGCTCAACCAAGATATACATGAGGTATCAAGCATGAAGCAAAAACCACTGGTGGACACATGAGTGTCATAGCAACTAGCCCAATCTGAGTCAGAAAAAGCATGCAAATCTGGCGGTAGTGATCCCCCCTTGGGATAAAACAACCCAAGTAGCCTAGTACCACTCAAGTAGCGAAAGATGCACTTAACCGCTTTCCAATGCGTGACTCCTGGGCAATGCATAAACCTGCTCATCTGTGAGATAGCAAACTGAATATCTGGCCGAGTAATGCATAAGTAAATCAAGCATCCAACAGCTTGCTGATAGAGAACAACATCAAATGCATCTCCAGCATCATGAAGACTCAATCATAAACCTGTCTCCATAGGAGTGGCAATAGGCCTACAGTCTTCAAGGCCAAAATGCTGCAATAATGTGTCAATATATTTCGTTTGACACAAAGCCATTCCACCATCAACCTGCATAAACTGAAAGCCCAAATAGTGATGCAAATGCCCCAAATCAGACATCTCAAATGAGGCATGCAAATCAGCCTTAAAATCAGCAATATGTGTCTCAATAGGACCAGTGAGCAGCATGTCATCAACATAGACAACAATGATCAGAAGCACATCATTAGCACGTTTAACATATAAGGTGCTTTCAGTTGGACTGTTCTCAAAACCATGTGCAATCAGATAGGCATGTATCTTCTCATACCAAGCATGTGGTGCTTGCTTTAAACCATATAATGCCTTCTTTAACCTGCAAACCTGGTTTTCATGCCCTTTCTGCACAAAGCCACGGGGCTGAAAAACATACACTTCTTCATGCAAGTCACCATTCAGAAATGCTGTTTTAATGTCCAACTGATGTACATTCCAACCATGATGGGCTGCAAGTGCACAAATGCTCCGAACAGTAGTCATACGGCATGTAGGTGCAAAGGTCTCATCAAAATCAATGCCTCTTTCCTGTGCATAACCCTTTGCAACAAGCCTAGCCTTATACCTGTCAACTCTACCATCAGGTTTACGCTTCAGCTTGTATACCCACTTAGTGCCAATGGCCTTCTTGCCAGGAGGCAAGTCACATAAAGACCATGTACCATTCTTCATTATAGCATCATATTCAGATTGCATAACAGCCATCCAATTTTCTGAATTTTGTGCTTCATCAAAAGAAACAGGCTCATTCTCATCACAGAGACTAGATGCAGCCATAGCATAGCAACCTAATGCAAAGGAGGCACTATGAGAGCCTGAACGAGTACGATATGACAAAGGTGCATCTAATTTGCTGTCACACAAAGTCTGCACCAGCCATTTTGGCATAGTTTTTGCCTGCTCAATATCAGCTCTCTCATCAACAAGTGCATCATGTAAATATGCATCAGAAATGGAATGATCTGCATCATCATATGAAACCTGCAAAGGCTGAGAAGTTGCCTCATTAGGACCAGCACTAGCCTGTCCACCTGTAAAAAGAGGCATCAAAGTATCATACATGTCTTTGGAGCTAACAGATGTCTCCTTAGTACATGAAAGCAATGGCTGAATAGCATCTTCCACAAAGACAACATCACGGATAACCAAAATGCGTTTAGTCTGTGGATGATACAGACGATAGCGTTTACTTTCAGAACTGTACCCAACAAAAATACATTTTATTGCCTTATCATCCAATTTTCTGCGATGTTGTTCAGGCACTAATGCATATGCCAAACAACCAAAAACACGCAGATGAGCAACAGATGGCTTGCGATCATGCCAAGCCTCATATGGAGTGATAGACTGCAACACTTTAGTGGGACACCTGGTCAGTACATATGCTGCACACATGACAGCTTCAAGCCAGAAACTATGTGGTAAAGCCTGACTTTTGACCATGCACCTCGCCATTTCCATGAGTGACCTGTTCTTTCGTTCAGCAAGTCCATTCTGTCGAGGTGTATACCGCACTATACATTGGTGTTTTATCCCACGTTTAGCCAGAAATGCATTAAAATCTGAAGACATATATTCCCCCCTCGATCAGAACAGAGGGTGCCCATTTTACATGCTGACAGATTTTCAGCCAAAACCAAAAACTGTTTGAAGCACATGAACACTTCGGACTTTGCTTTGAGTGGATATACCCATGCATGCCTGGAAAAATCATCAATGAAAGTCACGAAGTAAAGGTAAAAAGAGGGTGTCTGCATAGGACCACAGACATCACTATGTACAAGCTGCAATTTCTGCGTAGCCCGAACTGAACTATCTTTTGGAAAGGATGAACGCTGGATTTTGCCCAAAATACAGCCTTCACAAACATGTTTTCCAGGAGCCTCAAGTTTGGGCAAAGAGGACACCATTTCAGATTTCTGCAGGCGTAGCAAACAAGCAAAATTCAGATGACCAAAGCGTGCATGCCAAAGCTTTGCATCTGACATAGCCTGAGAATCATGAACTGCACATGCCGAATCATTCACAGATCTTTCATAGTCTATGAGCTTATACAACGCACGACATAAGATGCCAGAAGCAATAATCACATCACCATTTGAGAGATCATGGACTGTACACCTGTCATCAACGAATTTCACAACCAAGCCAATCTTGGCTAATGCAGAAACTGATAACAGGTTCTTTTTTATCCCTGGCACAAATAAAGCATCTGACAAAGTAAAAGAACTACCATCAGCAGTAGTCAGAATGATCTTACCAACTCCCATAACAGGATAAGAGGAGTTATTGGCGCATGTGACAGTATTCCCTGTAGGGGCAGGCTCGAGTGAAGAGAAGAAATTGCACTGCGAGGTAATATGTTTGGTCGCCCCACTGTCAAAGTACCAAACATCTGAGTCTACTGCAGACATGCACTGATCATGAGAAGATGGGTCAAAACTACAGACAGTAGTAAACGCCCATTCTTCTTCCTGCACAAGATTTGCTGACTCTGTTTTTGGTGTAGAGGCCTCTGCAACAACCATTCCAGCCTCTTTCTTCTTTGCCTCTTTAGCAGCCAGTTTTGGACAGTTCTTTATAATATGTTCATTTCCTTTACAGTACTTGCAGAACAATTTCTGCTTTTCTGATTTCTTCTCATCTTTATCCTGGTTCTTCGATTGTGCAGCATTTGCAGATTTCTGCTTACTAGTAGAAGAGCTCCATTTTCCTTTGCCCTTCTGACTAGCCAAGAAAGCTTGATCTGCAACACACATAATGGACCTGTTCTGCCTGGACTGATCTTCCTGCAACAGAACAGAGACTAATTCCTCAAATGACAAGGCATTCGGATTGCCTTTCATCATCAACCAAAGAGTAGAGGCAAAACTCTGATATGAATCAGGAAGACCATTCAGAACGGTCTGCACAAGTGAGCTATCTGGTATAACCTCATCAACAGAAATCAATTGTTCCTTTAGGTCTTTGATCTTTGTAAGAAAACTGTCCATAGAATCACCTTCATTCATGTGCTCACTCTCCAACTGTTTTCGGAGGTAAGCAACACGAGCCTCATTCCTAGCCTGGTACAAAGTGGTAAGTGTATCCCAAGCATCCTTTGCTGTTCTGCAAGAGCGAATGTGAGGAATAATGGCATGTTTGACAGACAAAGCTATCAATGCATGTGCTTGGGCATCCTTGCCATCCCAAGGAATCTGCTCTGCAGTAGGTGCAACAGAAACAGCAGCACGAACAGGAATCAGTGGAATATCATCTTCGACACCATCTTCATCAGCTCCAGCACCTCTGGCACCTGTATTTGTAGTACCTGTAGTCGCAGGTGTAACAGGACGTCTTTCAACACCTTGCACAATGTTCCAGAGTCCTTTTGCAACCAGTACATGTCGCATCATATAAGCCCATAATGGGTAGTTGGTACCATCCAACTTATCCTCAACAGCCAACATACGGAATACATCACTGCTTTCAGCCATGGCCGGTGACTAAAATACCTTGATGCAGAAAATTGACTGTATCTCAAAAAGTTGAACGGAACTGCCCAGACGATTTCTGCTAGACCTGTAGCAGACTTCGAGACGCTTAAACTGGTGAACAGAAACTGGTATATACCTTTGGCACAAAAGGACGAAATAGCCTGCACAAGCGCTGCGATAGTGCGTTCGAAGGTCGAAACGAGCTCATATCGCGATTTCGGCACCATAAGGCGAAGCTGTTTTGATCTCGGAAACACCCTGAGTATGCTCACCAAATTTCGTGCGAATCTGAGACTGCAAACGGAGGAGTGTCGACGGCACCCTAGAAGAAGCGACGACCTGCTCTGATACCAATTGTTGGAGATAGACGTCTGCGGAAGCACGCGAACAACACAAGGAAGAAGAAGAAGCTTGGAGCACAAACACACAATATTGAATGTATTACTAGAGAATATACAAAGATAAGTAGCCCATTAGGGCAATAGGCGTATATACAAGCCGGGGGAAAAAAACCTCCTAAAGAGGGAGAAAAGTGCCCCGACGGTCCTAGAGTGTTCACACACATCACTACCTAAATATATCAACATTCCCCAGACGTCCTACTAGAGAGATGTCTCTCCTCCCAACCTTATGCCTCTATATATAGCTACTCAAATCAACAAGGATCATAATATATATAAAGATATATACACGTCATGTAGATACACATACATACATATAAAATGGAGTAGATACTTTATGCATCACATATACATGCCTAAATGCACACATAACTATATATACATGCATACATATTTACATGTACACATTTACACATAGAGACATATACATATATACATGTACATATCACATATACATGCCTACATGCACACATGCATACTTATACATGCATACACAATTATAAACACTTGCATATATTACATGAATATTTTACACAATTGCATATACATATATACACATATGCATACTAACACATGTATACACATATCACACACATTCACACACATCCATATACATGAAACACATATATATGCATACTACCACATGTATACATATAATACACATGAATACACACACATATGCATACATACATGAGAAAAACTTGCTCCTCGAAGATAACGTTATATATAAAATAATTAGGACTACCCCCGAGCTTCATGTTCTAACTTAAAAGAACATGATTTTGTCTCTCTAGTAGGATTCATCGATATTCAAGTTGAATAAGGAATCTATTATCTGATATCCATTTAAAAGCTTTAAGTTATTGATCGATAACTAGAGTAGAATTTACTATCTAATCTGCTCATATGTGTTCATTATTGCCATCATTTTGGTAAGACATCAATATAGTCTCATCTTCATTATCCTTATTGATTTCATTTATTTCTTCTATTGTTAAATTTGTGTTCTCATGAGTCACATCATCTATTAATGGATTAATATCGATTTCTAGTAATTCCTCTTCATCATCAGTGGAATCAACATGTAGAGTATTATCCTCTTTATCAAAAATATTAGTATCATTATCACGTATAATGATTCTAAATTCTCTTTCAGATGTTGATGTATCAGTATTTGATGGTGAATCATCAAGAGGACTTTCTTCAATCTCTCTAACAATAAACTGTTCAAACAATGACCTACCTCTAGGTTGAACATGAATGACTGGCCATCAAGGGTGAGCATCTGGGTTTTTGTAAAAAAATACTTGTTCAATATGCCTAGGAAGAATATATGGTTCTTTGGTAGATCGCATTACCTTGGAATAATCAAGTGCCCAAAACCCAGATAATTCCTTTATTAATGTGGAATTACTACCTTTTTACTTGGCTCAAAACTAATCAACCTTCAAAATGACCTATCAAAATACATAAAAACAAAAATCCATTATTAGGTGCTTAAAAAAATAACTAACTCTATCATAAATAATAAAAATCTTTTTCTACCTGTTTGAATGTACGAAATGATATTTCATAGATACCAACAACAGTTCCCACGTAACCAAATTCGCCATCTATAAGGCTCATGTCTTTTGAGCTAGCACCTGATAGTTGCTTGAAAGAAGCAACAATACTAGAATCCTCTGTTTTATGTAAAGAATCAATGGCTTTGATTCTAATATGCTGTCCAAAAGCCCACACATTAGTGAACATTCGAGCTTGCAAAAGAAATTAAATTAGTAAATAAAAACTAATATACATAAATGAAGAAACAAAATATTATTAAAATAAAATTACCTTTCGTTCACAACCTATCATTAACTCTCTCTGCTCATCTGAGATTTCTTCATTATTTATGTTGGCACGTTGCAAATGACTATATAGCCAATGCGTGAAAGAAGATATATTTGTAATCTCATTATTATCGAGATTACGTCTATATCTTTTGTTTCTTCGTCTTTTGCATATATGTATGTGTATGTGTGTATATATGTGTATGTATGTATGTATGTATGTATGTATGTATGTGTATGTATGTGTTACATGAATGTGTATGTATATATGTATATGTATGTATGCATGTGTAGCTATGTATACTTGATTTTATTTTTAATTTTTTTTTGTATATTCTGGTTTGCAGACTTTCATATCTAGAGCACTGAATCACTTGGCTAAGAGAAAGAGATCTATGTGTGTGCATGTGTGTGAACAAGATGCTCACAATGTAGGTAATGTGCACAAAGTCCAGAGTAGCACTACTCAATTCAAAACACGTGCAAATGATGATGAATTTTTGCTCTCAGGTCCAGTTATGTTAAACATGTTGTCGGTATATGTCTTTGTATATGTGTGGGTATAGGTATCGGTATAGGCACCAGTATGAGTGTCGGTAATTCTAGGAATTTATCGATGCTCATACCGATGCCTATATTGACACCTATAGCAATGCCTATACCAGCACATATATCGGTGCCTGTATCGGCACTATGAATTTCCAATGCCTATACCGACGAGCAAATTTTAAAAATTATACCAACGATCAAGTGATCATTGGTATGATTAATGTGGTCTTTCTAGGCATTTCCAATGGTCATATCGATTCCGAGGTATGAGCATCGGTATAGACAATGTCGGTATGCCCCTCATATGTTGTAGTGAAGGCTTGGACCAGAAATAGGGAAACATGATCCCCATTTATCCTTAGAAATTCTTAAAATCTTGCATTGAAAGGTGGCCCAAGATGGAAAAACCAACATGTAATAATTCTTATATTGTTGTCCAATTTTGATTGTATCAAAGGATTCTCCTAGAAGCTGAATCAAAAAAATAACAAATATAAAAGACTCTCTCGCAAAACAGTTGTTCGATGAGGCCAATAAAAAACTTTGTACATTCCATAAGATGGAGAAATTCTATACTATGGTAATTAATGCTTAGGGGTTGGCGTTTCTTTATGGCAATCTTGGAACAAAATGAAACCTCATTCTATCCTGAACTATGATTGGAAATGGCCGATGGAGATCACATAGCAGAGCTCTATCTTGTTGCCCATCTTCAAAAATAATGCCATTGATCTTGCGGATGTCCAAAGAGCTAGGACATTGTGGGAAAAGGGATCCTTCCACTAGAAGCATCTTCAAAGTAAATCAAATAAAAATACATTAGAAAAAAGATACCAATACTAGCCTAAGACTAAAATATAATGACTGGCATCTTCTCTTCATTAGGATCAAGTGGTAGTGAGGATGTATGCCAACTTTTATTCTCATGTACCCCTCATCCCAAAGGGATAATATGAAAAAAGAGAAAGAGAATTGAAGAAGTTCCTAGGGTGGAAAGCAATGTTCCTTTCCATATTATGCTTAAACAAAAGTGGCACCTTTTTGTTCATGGATTAGATGGAAATTCTTCCAACAACTCGAGCACCCTATGATCGAGAAGAAAAAATGTGTTCTCATATGGCAGATCCTTCATTGAGGCATATGGACTAGTGCCAGAGCTAGAAAAATATGTAATGTTCCTCCATGGTGTAAGTGATGCCTCAAGACTCGTGGGCATCAACCATTTTTTCTTTTCTTACCCAAATAGCATCAAAGTATGGAAAGATGTCAAGAGACTTTGAAAAGATCAATCAATTCAAAACAAACTTTACTTGGGGAGGTTATTTGATGCTCTACTGCTTTGTGAAATGTGATCATACAGCTTCAATACTTGTATTTGTAGTACCTGTATTCGCAAGTGTAATAGGACGTCTTTCAACACCCTGCACAATATTCCATAGTCCTTTTGCAACCAATACATGACGCATCATATAAGCCCACAATGGGTAATTTGTACCATCCAAATTATCCTCAATAGCCAACATACAAAATACATCAGTGCTTTTAGCCATGGCCACTGACTAAAATACCTTGATGCAAAAAAAATGACTATATCTGAAAAAGTTGAATAGAACTACCTTGACGAGTTCTGCTAAACCTGTAGCAGACGTCGAGGTGCTTATACTAGCGAATCAAAACTAGTTTATATCTTTGGAACAAAAAGACAAAATAGTCTGCACAAGCACTATGATAGTGTGTCTGGAGGCTGAAAGGAGCTCAGATCGTGATTTTGGCACCACATAGCGAAGCTATTTTGATTTCTAAAACACCCTGAATATGCTCACCAAATTTCATGCAATTCTAAGACTACAATCGGAGATGTGTGTGCGACGCCCTAGATGAAGCGACGACTTGCTCTGATACCAATCGTTGGAGTTAGATGTCCACAAAAGAGCGCGAACAGCACAAGGAAGAAGAAGAAGCTTGGATCATAACACACAATATTGAAATGTATTACCATTAGAATGTACCTTGTTAGGGCAATATGCATCTATACAAGCCGGGGGAAAAAACCTCCTAAAGAGGGAAAAAAGTGTATGCACATTCCTAGTGTGTTCACACACCACTACCTAAATATATCAACACAATTCAAGGGGAGGTCAAGGATTGATCATTGAGGACAATGATCTCTAGAAGGGGAAGAGAGTGTTAGACTCAAGAATGATAGGAAGGAGATGGTTGAGCCACACCCTAAGACGGAGGATTAGGAAGTAATCCTTTGTTTGTGTATAAAACACCACAAGAAATAATCTAATGTGATATTATAAGTCCTCTATAATCACTATTAACTCAGCAAAGCTTCAAACTTCAACGGCTTCAACACTTTCCATAGTGAATGTGAACATTTACTCTTCCTATAGTTGCACCTTTTTTCTAGCTTCAATTCTTCTCTGATTTGACTTGAATCTTAAAGGTTCTTATGCTCAATGATTAATAGAATTTCTTAAATATAGTAAGCAACAAATTCCAAGCAAAACATTCAAGTAATAACTTATAAATAATTTGAAATGTCTTCAAGAGTTACACATTGTCTAAAATCTGAAAATTACCTTCATCGATTTGACAATGATAGCTTCAAAATGAGCTATGATTCATCAAAAACTTTATACTATACTCTGAGATCTGACTCTTAGAAGTTCAAGGAAATCTACACTAGAAACTCATAACTTCTGACTAATATTCATATAATTATGAAATCACTTTGATTTCTTCACATAGAGAGATGTAAATCAAATCCTTCTAGAAAAACATGTGTTTTCTCTTAGAGCAGATGTGTATAAAATGGCTTGGCATCATTCTGCTCATAGACATAGAAAGGTCTTCTACAATGAATGACCTCTCACCATAATCGATCTCCGAAAATTCCCCACCTACCTATCTTCTATCTTAGGACTTACAATCGAGTTGATCTACATTTCTATTCTTCATATTAGCTTATATACATTGAATCTTTATGCTTATAAAACTCAAACTCGTAATTCTAGAAGTTCTATACTATATTTGATCCCTAATTTTACCACTATATTACATGTGTGAATTTGTCCCTTCCCATAGGCATGATTTTTGACTGTTCCTTTCCACTTATTTCTTCATGCCTTTATGACTAATTAGTTAGCAAAGCCCCAACAGCTTCCCCTCAATCACTAATTAGCATTCTCTGAATTCTTCATACAATCTTCTTCTCTTTTATTCTTGCCATTCCTTTGAATCTACTTGTCTTCACTCCATCCAAACTTTTTGTCATGATATCTGCTATCTGATCTTTTGTAGGATTATACACCACTTCAAGTTCCTTCACCATTACCTTTCCTCTCAAGAAATGATATTGAATTTCTTTATGTTTTGTTCTTGCATGAAATATTGGATTTGCTACAAGATAAAGTGAGCTCATATTATCTCCATGTGTTATGGGTATACCTTGATCAATGCCCAAGCTTTTGAACAAGGTGTGCATCCATATTAATTCTTTAGTTGCTTCCACAAGCCCTTTGTATTCTGCTTCAGTTGATGATGATGCTACTGTATGTTGTTTCTTTGAACACCAAATTGCAAACTTATCACCTATATACACCATGTATCCATGTGTTGATCTTTTATCATCTTGACTTCAGGCCCAATCTGAGTCACTATATGCTCTCAACCTTATGTCTGAAGTAAAAGGATAATATAATCCTTCTTTTATAGTTCCTTTGATATATCTGAGAACTCTTTGACTTGCAATCCAATGTTGATACTTTTGACAATGCATCAATTGTGAGAGAACTCCCACCTTTGACTTGCTAAAGTGACGGATTAAAAAAGCGTCGCATAAGTGATGCTTTTTTGCATCGCATAAGTGATGCTAAATAACATTGCTTATGTGACGCCAATTGCAGTGGTTTTTATGATGCCTTACCATCGCTTACATGATGGCCTATTGACAAAAAAAAGTAAAACATTGGAGGCTCTTCGATCGTCATGTTCAAGCATTGGATCGAAGAGCTCTCCAACGTTCACAATTGCGCTGCACTTAGGAGCTGAAACAAGTATATGTAGAATTGTTGTTTTGCTTAATCTCTATCTTATTGTCTCTCTCTGTCTTTGTTTCTCTCTTTCTACCTCTTTCTCTCTTTGAATTGTCTCTCTCTAGAGGTTTCTAGAAATCCTCTACCTCCTAGTTAGAGACTGAAACAGCTGTAAATTATCCACTGCCTACTCGTGATCATTCTCTAGTAAAAACATATGATAGAAGAAGATATGGAGGATGGAATTGAGGACCACTTCCTTTAGATGGCGAGGTTTTCAACTTTTGGGGTAATCGCTATATGATTGCTCCATCCACTATTACTAATGGTGGTCGTGGTATCTTTATTGTAGAGGATTTATATGTGTCTTCGAACTCTGAAGTCACTTTTATGTCATTTTGTGGTCCTATATATGGATGGGGAGATTGGCGTCGACTTGCACATTATGTTCAAAGCATGAGTACTTATGGAATATGCTTGAATGAAGCATCCCTTACTAGTAGAAGGATTTCACATGCAAAAAATAAAAGATTATATATTGATGGAAGACCTTACACACATGGAAATATAGCAAGTTTAATAAATAGTAGTCGGGGCTTACATAATAGTTCAAGGACTAATTGCACATTTGAGAAGCGTGAAAATAGTCATGAATCATCGTAAATGAGTAGAGATGTATCAAGATACATAGTTGTCAATGCTATTACTACATTACATGCTGGTGATGAGTTATTAGTGAATTACGGATGGTGTAGACCTCCAAGAGCACCTTTTAGCTAGAGAGAGAATGAAAATTTTCTATCCGTATTTAATAACTTATATATTTAATTTTATGTTTAAAGTTTACTTTTTATTAATTTATGGAATACTAATGATTTTTATTCATGTGTGTAGATTCCAACGTATGATGTTGATGATATTCCTCCACACCATTCACAATTCCCAGTAAGTCCTCATTTATCAGAAGCTTCTATAATGAGGCTATGCAAAAGTGATCATGTGAAATATGCAAGGTTGAAAGATCTATATTCAAAAGAAGATAAAGTATAAGATTTGTGCGACAATGATGAAGATGATGGCATGGCAGATTTTATTGAGGACTCGTATCAAAATGACATTGAGAGCATTGATATTTCTAAAAATAAGAAATATCTTCGAGAGGAATGTCTAAAGCATGTATATGAAGGAAGTCGTTTGACACGACTAAGTGCGAGTTTACTTATTCTCAATCCTCAAAATCGTTTTGGATGGAGTAATGTATCTGTTTTGACACTATTAAGGTATAATTTCCAATTTTCTATCTATTTATATATATACATGCATAAATATATACATATAAATACATGCATATATAGACATACACATAATTATACATGAATGCATACACACATATAAACATACACACATATATACACACATATACACACATACGCATGTTATAAGAGTAAGGTCAAATTATACATACCTGTCTCGAATGAAGATGTTTTGTCCATCTAGCCTTTAGAATTGTCCACCCAACCTTTAGAATCTTCTGGACACATCTATTTCTCCTATTCCAGTCGACCTAATACCTGCGCTGCTAACTCTTTTAAGAACTTTGCATACAAATATTAAGTATCAGTTAGCTACGGAGGTATTAGGAAAATGGGAGGACCAAATTTATCTCGAAGATTTTGAAGGATGAAAAAATAATTTTAAAGGCTGGACACTTTTTGTCCACCCATCCTTTAAAACTATTCATGCATCTTTCAAAATCTTCGAGATAAATTTGGTCCTCCTATTTTCCAAATGACCTAATACCTCCATAGCTAACTGATACTTTATATTTGTGAACAAATATGTAAGCCTTGGTTAGCAAGGCACGTAATAGATTGACTATAAAATGGGAGACAACCAGACAATTCAGTGGTCTAGATATCTATATGAAAGTCTACAAATCACAATAAACAAAAAGCAAAATTAGAAATGAAATCAAATATTCACAGCCACACATGCATACATACATATATATATACACATAAACATACATATACACATGTTATGAGAGTAAAGTCATATTATACATACATGTAACGAATGAAGATATTTTGTGCATCTAACCTTTGGAATTGTCCGCATCTCCCTCTCTTTCTCTCTCTCTCTCTCTAAATCTGGCATCTTGGTAAGTGATACACATACTCTTTCACCCTTTTTCTTTCTCTATGTTTTCTCTTCTCCTTGGTTTCCTAGAAGCTTTTTGGCATTTGTTCTTTGGAATTTGATGCGAGACGATGTTGATTGCACTTTTACGACAGCGATAAGAAGAATTACATCGATGTAAGTGATTGTTTTGTTCTTTATTGAGAGAGAGAGAGAGAGAGAGAGAGAGAGAGAGAGAGAGAGAGAGAGAGAGAGAGAGAGAGAGAGAGAGAGAGAGAGAGAGAGAGAGAGAGAGAGAGAGAGAGAGAGAGAGATGAAAGAGAGAGATCTATAGAGAGATGAGAGAGAGAGAGAGAGATGAAAGAGAGAGAAAAAGATAGAGATACATACACACACATATATGTAAATGATTGTTTTTTTCTATATTAGAAATAGAGATAGAGAGACAAAGAGAGAGAGATGAAAGAGAGAGATAAAGAGAGAGAGATGGAGATACATACACACACATACTCATGTATATGTATGCATACATACACATGCACATAATCATGTATATGTATGTATACATATACATGCACATACTCATGTATATGTATGCATACATACACAGACACATATACACACATGCATATGCATACATACATACGCATACACACACACATATACACATATGCATACACATACATATGTATACATACATTCACACAAATACATACACACACATTAATACACGTATACATACACATACATATGCATATATTACATACATTTTCACATGCATGCACATACAAACACATGTGTACACACACATATATACACACATGCATACACATACTCACATAAACACATGCATATTCATGCATATGCATGCATGCATACACACATATACATACACACTCACATACGTATACACACACATATATACATACACACACCTATACACACATACACACACTCACATACATATTACATACGCACATGCATAAACATACACACACATATGCATACATACATACACACACATGCATACACACATATACATACATGTAATGTACACACACACACACATACATACACACATGCATATGCATACATACATACATACACACATGCATATGCATACATACATACATACACACCTACACACATATATGCATACACACATATACATACACACATATACATACACACATGCATATGCATACATACATACACACACATAAGCATACACACACATACATACACACATATGCATACACAGACACACACACACACACACACACACACACACACACACACACACACACACATATATATATATATATATATATATATATATATATATATATATATATATATATATATATATATATATATATATATATATATATATATATATATATATATATATATATATATATATATATATATATATATATCTATGTGTGTGTGTAAAAGTTAGGGAAAAAATTAGTAAATATTTTAATTAAATGTATGTAAAGGTTAGGGAAAAATCAGAATATATAAAATATATATAATCAAATATATAAAAATTAGGTCGTTAGTTTTTTTTGGATTTTTACATATATATAATTAAATATATAAAAAATAGGATTCTAGGATTTTTACATCGTACAAACATATACACATACAAACACATATAAATATATATGAAATTAGGGTTTTTGAATTAAATTAAATATATATAATTAAATATTTTAAAAATAAATTGTTAGGATTAATATTAGTATATATAATCAAATATATATAAAAATTAGGAAAAAATTAGAATATGCAAATATTGTAATTGAATATGTAGAAATAAGGGATATTACTAAAACAATATTCAAGAAATTAAATGTAGTCATAGTGCACCTTGGACTAGTTGAGAATTTGATGTTAAGCTTTATCGTTTAACACCAATTGGAAGTAATACTCTGAACAACTGAAATGACCAACTTAACAAGAGGATAGTAATGAAATAAGATAAAGATGTAATTGTATTACTATCCAACATACTTGTACAAAACAAAGAGCGAAATGTCAGATGCTTTTGCCCTTGACTTCTTTGAATGTACTCTCATTAGAGGGTATGGTAAAATGATACAATTGTTAAGACCCAATATAGATGTGATGTCACAGATAAAACAATTTTCCCTGACCTCAGTGAAACTATAGGTGAAGATTCTGGTAAGCTCTTAATTATTCCCCACAGGTTCACTAGAATCTTGCACCCTCAAACACCAAGGGAGGAGGAAGAAGGATGTTCTATTATAGAAGAAGAAGAGGCGGATGCAACCAGACCGATGCTTGATCATCTAAGTGCACTGATGTTGATCTTTTGTAGTGTCACTACTTGGCCAATCCTCGACACCACACGGTTCCTTGATGATGAATTGGCACTATGCACGCATACCACTCAGGGTGCTAACCACTACAACTTCTAAAGATGATGGCTACCGCCTAGGTGCTTTCTTCTTCTTACCAACATTGATGCATGAAACCCTAGTAGCTACTGTGCTTCCTTAGAAGCATCCTCTGCTTCACATGTGAAAATTTTAGCCCTCTTTATCAACACTCAATAATCATCAATCTAACTCTTCTTGTCTTCCACTTCCACATCATGGCTTCTCTTCTAAGGTCTACCTTGAGTCTTTGAACTAACCTATTGTATCTACTTGTACTCCTCTTTGTTTTTCGTAATCTGCTACAACAACTTCTCATTCCTCATGAGAGCCTCACTTTACTAGTAGTGAGTCCTACTTCTACGTACATGTGATGCTCTTCTCTATTTATGCTTGTGCATAATCTCTACTGTAAGCTCATCTCTGTCTTCCAATGCACAAATGTCTACTTGCACATATCTACAACTTATCATCTCTATAACCTCATGTGTATGTATATATTGTGCATCTATATCTTTGAATCTATCTATATCTTTGGTCATGTACCTATATCATCTTGGCCATTTGCATGGTCCTTATATAGTGTTGATCATTCTTGTCCATCACAACACTTCAAGATCCTCCTTCATACCATAATTTACTATGATTGCAGCGATTTCCCACTTAGGATTGTTCCTTTTGCATAGGGGGGAGATATGGGAATAGCGATGTCACCCCTCAAAAATCCATTGAAGGTGGAGGAGTTGGGTGTGCATGGTTGTGAGGATGCTCACCCTTGCTCAAATTGAGGCTTGTCTTGAAGTCATTTGTTCCATGTGTTTGGGTGTGTCTTGTCCTATGCGCTTTGCAACCCAACTTGGAGGAACCTCTCGCTTTCATGCAGGACAATTAGGGTCAAATACTCCCCTAACCAACAACTATGTAGACACATCTATAACCCTAGTCCAATAAAAACTATGAACCCAAGATTCTTGAAAAAACCATGAGATTAAGCAATCCAATCATAAACCAATGTGATACGATAATGTTAGACTTGGAATTCATAATTATATGCATACGGAACATCAAAACGATCTAACTAGATACGTAAACATGCAACCAAGAATATTGCATATACATGTGGCAAACATGTGCAACAAGCTAGAGGGGAAACCTTTAATTAACTCGCTAAGGTTAGCAACTCAATGTTAAAAGGAACTTCAAGAAGATCAAGTAGGCTATCCCCCATTTGAGAACAATACAGAACAAGACAATCATTAACAAAACGTAAAGAAGATTCTACCATTAAGAGACCTATCACTCGTCCACGTTCCTCAAGTGGTTTGGTAAAGCTTTGACCTTTGAGGCAGAGGTCCAAAGTTCAACTCTCAAATTGGATATGTAATGGCTTTGGCCGGTTTAAACCAATTGTAATCTAATCTACTAGTTGTATCAAGTCTAACCCCCGTTTTGTGAAATATGGGGATCTTGTGGGTACTATACCCATTCACCTCTATAGATATACTTTCAAAGTTAAAGCTGGGAGAGTAAGCACCTGCTGAACCTCCTTAAGAATACAAGAATTGCCAACATAGCAATGCTGACACACATATAAAAAATAAGCCAATAGCATGGTGGCGCCCCTCACACATCATAATTAATTTTATGCGAAGATGCAACCTCTAGTGAATCACTTGAAGCCAAGTTGATGCATACAAAGATCAATCAATCATCCCTGTTGAATTAAGGCCGCATCCCCTCAATCGTGTAAAGAAAATCCGTGGTCTGAGATGCCTCCGAATTGATGAGGCCATCATACCTCTTATCTTTTCAGGCCTCGAGAGCTGGAGAGCTTGGAACATCGTCCCAAGAGCCCTCTAGATCAACCTAAGGATTGCATGTCAATAGGCTTTGCTTGAAGAAGATGGGGAGCCTCTAAAATGCTGCTATGAAGAGAGAAGATATGTGGAAAACTTGAAATGAGAGATGCGCTATCAAGTTTTGAAACAAACCAAAAAAAGCCTCCTAATGATCCCTTTAGAACCTACGTAAAAGAATGATAAACCATTAAAGTGTGCGTCACTTTTCATTACAACTTATATTTATAGTCCAAGTGATCTTATATTTATAGTCCAAGCACGTTAGATCACTTGGTTGGACCTTTCACCTCTCAAGATGAGGAATAGGTGTTCAACCTCTATGGGCCATGACTAAGCACCCCTCACCACTTAGGTGGTGAGATTTTAAAACGAATTCCCTCAGAAGACTTTTGAAGCTTCTGGGTACCCAATTCAAACAAGTTATTTTGTCTGCCCTTACAACTCTTGTTTTCTAGTGTCTACCTTAATGAGCCTTTGAGCTTTGTATCCTAATATTTGCAAAGCATCCAAACCCCACATTGTTGAATTCGAGGGATTCCATGAGTGCTATGCCCTCTTTTTATTGTACTTTCATTTTAATTCGACCTAATCGAGAAGAATTGGTATCAATATCAAATTTTCTTAAAAAAACCAACAAAAAAAATTTAACATTTATAACATAATGTGATAAACTTAAAATAAATCCAATCTCCATGGAAAGGATGATCGGTTTAATCAAATCTCCATGGAAAGGATGATCGATATTAAACCTGTTTTCTAGCTTATTCAAATGCTCTTATGCATTCTATTCTTCTAATATAGCTCATCGTTTTTGAGAAGGATTATGGAATACATGTACAAATGTTTTTCTTTAACCTTGTTTAGTACATTATCCTCTCTCTCTCTCTCCCCCCCTCTCCTCTCTCTCTCTGTCTCTCTTTGGGCGCGAATTCATTGAAACTACCGTCTCCAAAAAAGGAGTTGACTCTATTGAGTGTCCCTTATTGAATCTCTACTTCCACTGGTGAGGATTCCATTGAAGATTCCATTTTTTTTGAAATGCTTGTACATGTCCTCAGCAACAATGTGGACATCCTAATAATATTAATTCTATAAAGGAGATATTCCACTTCCCCACCTTTTTATCAATTGTTGTAACTCTCAAAGGTTTGGGCAATGTCTCAATTTGTTCTCTACCAACAATGGCCCGCCCATTTTAGGCTACAAAGAAATACTGATTGGAGAATGCAATAAAATGGACTTAATGTTGTGGCAAACTTTGAGAGCTCACATTATAGAAATCACAAGCTCTACTCCAATTCCCCCAAAGATTTCTTGTTTTCTTCTAATCTGACTTTCAAAAGAATACTCAAAAAATGTATGGTTGCTATTAAGGATGCCCCTTTGGATAACTCCAAACCACATGGAGTGATGACTATAATTGGTTACACTAGGTGGAAGGATAAGGTGCTAGCTAGTTACTCTATACCCAAGATGAATTTGGTCCACTACTTGGACTTAGTGTTATGATGTATATCCTCTACTGGGTGGTTGCCCATGTGTTGTAACTTTTTCATGCACTAATATAAGTTTCTCTGTTCTGTTCAACAAAAAGAAAGGAGTCGACTCTCGGTCAGTATGAAAGTTGCAAGATGCAATGTTTTGCGCGGTCGAACGGGACAAACCGTCTCTCTCTCTCTCTCTCTCTCTCTCTCTCTCTCTCTCTCTCTCTCTCTGTGTGGGGAGTCGGCCGCCATATGTTACAACTTTTGAAAAGAAAGATGAAAAGATAAAACAATTGACAGCTACGAACAGAAGTTGGCGCCGACTTTTGTCCCATTTGAAGCTACAGACAATTCTTTTTCCGAGAAATCAGGAAACAAAATTTGTATCAATGGAGACTCTCCCTGTAAATACAGATTATACAGACGTTGGGACTTGGGTTCTCTTTTGGTCAAACTGTAACATCTGTTCGAAGCACACTCTGGAGTCTGAGTATGTCCTTGGTCTCCCATTTTTCTCCTACCCACCGCGTGGGTGACAGTCTACAGACGAAAAGCCATATAGAAGCAGTCGCCCCATGCGGAGGCTCAATTCCTTCAGGCTTCCATGCTTGTAATTTTCTCGCCCACACATGTATATATATGGCTGTGTGTGTGTGAGAGAGAGAGAGACACGTCGCGCCGCACTTTCAAAATATAATAGATTCACGTGAAGCTGATGGCTAAAGCCTCCCTTTCTACAACAAGAAGAAAACAGCGTATTGCTGTAATACAGCAAGAAAATGTTAATCTAATGTCTTGCGCATACAAATTTAGAGCGGCGCGCGACATTTTCGTACATCAAGTGGCACAGATTGTGCAATTGAATATCCATGTACATGTGAATCTCCGAGTACACATAAGTTCGTCGTATTCATGATGTCAATTTCGCAAGTACACACAATCGCCTCGTATTGATGCGCATTGCTTTGCATGCTCAAAAGAAGAAAGAAGACTATGATTTGCATTCTCGACACAATACATATTCAACGCATTTGACTGAAAACACATAATGTGAATATGACATTCCATATCTTCATTCGTATACACTTTCAGACCGGATTATTCTCACAAGAACACATATGCCCGCAAGAACACATAAATTAAGGTGGAGAGAGGAAACCGGTTTTGTTTTCTGTCATTGAAATAACATCGACTCAAAACCTTGAGGTATTAGACCAAGATATTATTTAATGTGAAAAATATGAAATGATTTTATGGATTTATGTGATTATATTGTTCCAAGTTTAAAATTGGAATATGAAGTATTTACTTTCCTTAGATGTTTGATCACGTTGGCATATGGTAGTGGAAATTTGGAGGTCGGAGATTGTCTCTCTTTCCTTCTACGTGGGTAAGTTTCCATGCAAAGTACCCACTTGTGATGAATACAAGGAAGGTAAATCGAATGTAAAGGGTCTCCATGCCCAGAGGAATGCATTTTAGACTGAGAGAGATGAGATATAGAGAGAGAGATGAGATATAGAGAGAGAGATACAGAGACCTAAAATAAAAGTTAAAAGCTCACTAGAACATTAAAAAGCTAGAAATCCATAAATAATTTTTCAATGAGTCTCTTTCATTAGTACTTAGTTAAAAAAACAGAGTAATTAGAATAGGAAGCAAAACCCAAAAACCAAAACTAAAAATAAAAAAGAATGTTCAAGAGCATTAACAAATAGAAAACTTAAACAAGGAAATGTATAAACAAATAAAGAAACATCCAACCAAGATTTGAAGTCACGAAATCAAATTTTAATTAAGCCAAGAAGTAAGCTTAGAATCAAGTAGCGAAACTCAATAAGAAAAAAGCAACTTCAGCTTGGCTAGGGTTAAAAAGCATAGAGTATCAAGAGTAAATTTATAGAATTCACACCCTAAAAACAGATTTCGACTCAAAGAAATAACTTTAAAGTTAAATTCAATGTTTGAGCCTTAAAAACCTAGAGGGAGAATCAATTTTAGATCTAGAATTAGAGAAGACATCCAACTCTAGGCATAAACCAGAGAGGAAAAGCCAAACCCTAGAGTGAAAAGTATGAATCTAGAACTAAACCTAGGGTAATAATTTAGCTCTAGCAATAGGAAGCTAAAGAGGAAATCAAAACTCTAGACCTAAAAAGCTAGAGGAAGAAGACCATCTTCAGACATGAAGGTTAAAATAAACTTGAAAGATTTTATCCAATTCCTAGCTAAAACTCTTATAGTCATGCTTTTTAAAGTGACTGCAAGTGATCACAAGAAATCAAAGCTTACCCAAACTTAATTCTAAATATTAGCTTGAAATGTATTGCCTTCATAAATAAAGAATATTCAAAATCCTAGTATGTAGGTCAAGACTCTTTATTCTGAATCTTTGGGAATAAAATAAGAGTGAAGATCTAAACCTCGGGAAGTGACTAAGGAAGGTGAGAAGGCCTTAAGAAAGTCTAGGTTCTTCCCATGGCTCATAGTATAACTGGAATTTTATGTGAACTCTATTCTAGTTTAAAGGGAACCATTGAGCCTCTTACTTTGGATATTATTCTATATCTGAGAACAAACCAAAGAAGGTGGATGGAGGAAGTTTTCAAGGGACTTATGATAGATAAATTGGAGGCAAGAATGGTGCAAAGCATTCTTAAAGATGATGGAAAATTCACTAGGCTAAATGTAATCGAATACCTACATATATCTGAATACCAAGCTCATATCTAAAAACTACCTCGAGAAACGCTTACACATTACTTTGAGCAGGTAGTTTCTCAAAAAATCCGTGATATGATTCATTTACAAAGGAATAAGGACTAGGATTAGTTCACGAAAGAGTTGCATAAGATGTTTTATTTAGAGGATTTTAGTCAACATAGTCGAGAAGTCTTTTTAAGGTGGATTCATTCCCCTAAGCCTATAACATCCCTGACGCACTTGTTAAATGTGTTTTAAAGAGGATTTTCTCAACTCTCTCAAGTTGTTTGAGACACTCTAAATCCGAATCTCATAATAAAGTTCCTCAATATTCCAAGTCCTAAATATAGGGTTTAGATCAAGAGAAGAATTGAAGACCCTAGGAAAAGATTTGGGCTAACTGATAGTTGGCAAAATATGAGAACACCAGTAGAGGCAGTTGCTCAAATGAAGAAACTATTGAATTTCCTATATGAAAGGTCAGCATAGCTAGCTGAATTTTGATCCCACACAAACACTTGTACCAATGTAACCAAAGACATCTGCAATGGTGGCTGCATCCAATGTTGCATCTACATCTCCGGCCCAATTAGAGATCCAACTAGAAATGAGTAGTAATCAATTGGAGAATGTTATGTAGATGCAAGTGTCTCTATAAAAAAAGATGGTTAGCATTAATAATAAGGTGTACTCAATGGGATATCAAGACCCTGGTACTTCTCAGCCAATTGTGAGCAATGCAAATCTAATACATGGAAATCCTATGCTTATGTAGAATATTTTTGAAGCATACATGATGGCTCAAGTTGCCCCTGTAGTACAACCAACTGCTTAGATATCATCTAGCTCCACTTCAACCCATGTATCAAAGAAATATTGGGCTCAATGAAAGATGGGGAGCTAAAGGTAGAAGGTTTCGGATGCGGTGCATATGAGAACTTCTCCTATGAATGCAGAGAATTGATGCTATCAAAAAAATACCATCTAATTATAGATATAGATAAGAAATCATGTGCTTTCAGATTCCTATATGCCTACCTCTAAATTGGGGGAAGGGAGGGATGAAAATGCTGAATGAAAATGTAACAAATACTAATCCAAGCATATTGGCAACTAGGTTGGAGCCATTAGAGGCAATTGATGAAGTAATAGAAAAACCTTAGTCACAAAAGACCTACTCAATTGAAGGTTTGGTGAGATCACAAGATGCAATCATGCACAAGACTGCTTGGAAGTCTTGTGTTGAGATGCAAGGAGAAGCAGAGCTTTAAAGGCATGCTACCAAAAGATAAGCTAATGAAGATGAGGAAAATTCTAATAATAGTGAGAAAAGATTTTTAGTTTCTGGAGTATTCCACTTCTCAAGAAGAAGCTAAGAGAAAAAAAATAGAGAAGGTAAGAGACCAATGCAAATAGAACCAAGTCCAAAACAAACCCATAAAAAATCAAGGATAAGTATAGCAACTACCTGAAAAGAAATAGGAATGTACTAAGCAAGCTTAAAATACTCGATAAGGTGAGAATCAAAAGAAGAATAAGAAATCTCCTAAAGGTGCATTGATTTCTAAGCTAGAGAAGAAAAATGATGCAAATGAGATTCTAGATGATATACTATTCAAGATCCAAGTGACAATGTCTTTGGACCAAGTGTTCTGAATTGTGGAGCTTGACATCAGATAAAATTTTATTTAGTTAATTAAAATAAAAAGATTTCCATTCCTCTAGGACATTGAAATGGAAGAATCTCTTGAGGTTAATCAGGTAATGAATGAAACTATTATCTTGAGTGACTCTTCTCATAGTGATGAAGATGAATTTTGTATAGGTCAAGTAAACCAAAATTTTCTTGGTCCTATAATACCTTATGAGAATGAAGGGAATTAGAAAGTCAATATAATAGAACCTTCTAAGCAAGATGAATGCTTGAAGTCAAATTAAAGTTAGCAGATGAAGGAGAGTCGTATTTAGCTCTAGCCTTGGTTGATTTTGGATCAAAGATAAATGTGATCTCTAAAACATTGTATGTTGAATTCAAATTGCCTATTGACAAGGAACATGGCTGATGAATGAGGACAATAGACAATGGCTATGGAATTTTGCTATGAGCATGGAGAAATATGCATGTGATAGTTGATAGAGTATCATAAGAATTGCATTTTTTAATCCAAGACAACATTTCTTACAAAACTATTTTTGGGCAGCCATTTAAAGTTGAAATTAGAATGGAAGCCAAAGTAATGGACGATGGATCTACCCTATGCAAGATTCCATTCTAAATCAGGTTTACAATCCTTGCAAGTGATGACTATATATCCAATTCATACAAGGAATAGAAAGAATTTAAGAAGAACCTCATAAGCTCTATAAAATGAGAGTGTAATGACTATGCACCAATAAGAGAAAATGGAGCATACTTTGATCAATTTTTTTTTTGAACCCATTGTTGATCAAGACAATAGTGGGATATATCAACTTCCTTACACCCTATACTAACTTATGGAAGAGAGTAGAGGTCATCGAATTCTTCATGACTTTGATTCATACATATAAAGGCCATCCAAAAATGCTCCTACAATTTTGCAAGAATCTCTCAATCAACCTCTTTAACATTTCTGGCAAGCTATGATTTAGAAAAGTGGTTGTTGATGCTTCTTGATAACTGAAATTTGTGATATGAAGCCTCTCGTTAATAGGTCCAGTTTTCATCTATGTCTCCGCGACTTTAGCTATGATTTAGGCAAATATTTCAAACTCTTGCGTGGTAGAACATATCGGACTACTAGAATTCTGAACTACTCGACTACCGAAAACACCAAAAAGACACCAGAGTGCATGATCCATGAGACTTTTAGGCGACCAGAGAAACACAAGAACAATATAGGAATACCACCAATCTGCATGATCCCTTGGACTAAGGCCATTTTCAAGGCTTTATTTTTAACACTCCCCCTCAAGCGTTGTACTTAAATCTACTTTGTCAATGCTTCTTTTGAATTTTAGTAGCTTGATTCTTCCAATCCTTTTGTGAACATATCTGCAAATTGATCTTTGGACTTACATGCTCTACCTTGACCTCTTTTGCAATCACCTTCTCTCTTATGAAGTGATAGTGTACTTCAATGTGCATGAACCTAGCATGTAAAACTAGATTCGAAGCTAGGTGTACACTGCTCATATTGTTGCACATGATTGAAATCTTTTTTACCTACAAGTTCAAGTCTTTAAGGAGCTTCTTCATCCATATAATCTCACATGTGATGAGGGATAAGGCTATATATTCATCTTCAGTGGAAGATAGGGCTATTGTTGGCTGCTTCTTAGAGCTCCACCAAATAGTCCTGCTTCTAATCATGACTACATAGCCACTTGTACTTCTCATTTCATCTTTTGAACCTGCCCAACCTGCATCACAATAGGTTTCTACCCACAAATCCTCATCATAAGCATAGATTAAAACTTCATTTATACTGCCCTTGAGATATCTAAGAACTCTCTTGGCTGCCATTAGATGTTGCACTTTGGGAGTTTGAATAAACTATGAGAGAACTCCTACTACATGTTTGATGTCTGGCCTAGTAAGAGTTGCATTCAAAGATCCTACAATGGAACTATACAAAGTAACATCTTCAATGTCTTTTCCCTCATTTGCACTCATCTTTACATTTTCGTCCAATGGATATGCAATTGGCTTGCAATTACACATGCCATACTTTCTTAGTACATCAAGAATGTACTTTCTTTGAATGAGATATATACCTTCCTCCTTGTAAATTATTTATGTGCCTAAGAAGTACTTCAACTCTCCAAGATCTAAGATCTTGAATTATTCTCCAAGCTTGTTCTTGATCTCTCTAATGCTTGCTTCATTAATCCCTATAAGAATAAGATCATCTACATATATGCAAATGTAGACAACTGACCACTTTCCTTCTTCATATATAATGGTGAGTTGGTATCACTTTACTTATAGCCACATTTGGCCAACCATTCCACTAACCTTTGATTCCATGGCTTGGTGCTTGTTTCAGACCATAAAGAGCCTTCTTTAACCTACACACATGATGTGGATACCTCTGATCTTCAAAACCTTTGGGCTGCTCCATGAAAATAGTTTCCTCTAGGTCACCGTTTAAGAAAGCATTCTTCACATCCAGTTGGTGGATCCTCCAACTCTCTGAGGTCGCAATTGCAATGAGAGTTCTTATTGTAGTCATCCTCGCTATGGGGCTGAAAGCCTCCTCAAATTCAATGCCATATGTTTGTGTAAAAACTTTTGCTATAAGCCTTGCTTTATACCTAGATATGCTTCCATTGGAATTTCTTTTCACTTTGTATACCCATTTGTTGCCGATAACCTTCATCTCATTTGTTTTAGGCACCAATGACCAAGTGTGGTTCTCCTCAAGTGCTGTTACCTCTTCATTCATGGCTTGGTTCCATTCTTCATACTTGGTTGCATCCTCAAAACAATTGGGCCCTTCACATCCAATTACTTGACTCATATATGCATAGTTTGGCAATGAAAGAGTCCTAAGTTAATCGTTGAGCTTCATATCTCACTCTTGCTTAACTTCTTCTCTCTTGAGGGGCAGGAATGAATCCTTTTCTTCTCTCTTTTTATGTCTTTACACCTGGAGTTTCTATTTCTTCAAACTGTCTTTCACTACTGTTATCCATGTCTGCCACAAGATTGTGCCCATCATCCTTTTCCTCAATGCCTTTGCTTCTTGTAGAGTTTTGTTCACTTGAAGTAGGGTTGCTTCTCAACCTGCATTTCAATGGAGATGTATGCTTATACTCTAATGTTGTTCTTGAAGTTGAAGGACCAGCAATTTCCATACTTTCTTGGTCTTCTACATGTCTCCTTTCAACATTATGTGTGTCTTCAACCTGTAATGAATCTTTCACACCATACCATGGCAACAATCCATCAAAGATAACATCTCTAGATACCTTGAGCTCTTTGGTTTTAGGATTGTAGCATCTAAAACCTTTTTTCTCTTTTAAATACCCAATAAAAATGCACCGTTCAACTTTTGCTTCAAGTTTATGCCTTAGTTCATAAGGCACCTACACATAACATACAAAACCAAATATCTTGAGGTGAGATAGATTTGGATTCTTATGGTACCATGCTTCATATGGACTTAAAGCATGCACAATTGAAGTGGGACATCTATTCATGATGTATATGGCTGTACTTGTTATGTCTGCCCAATTGCAGTTGGGCACATTCATACCATTGAGCATCGATCTTGCCACTTTGGCTATGTGTCTATTTTTCCTCTCTGCAATCCCATTGTGCTCAGGTGTATACTTTGTTACTGTTAGTGTCCATGTGAAAGGCCACATGGCCACTGGACACTTCTTTGTATATGTTCTCTAATAAAACATATAGTGGCCTCGTAGGTCACTGATTATAAGTTTGACGAGATTTGTAACACCTAAGAAGTTTTGTGTTTGTGCTCCCCGCATACTGTGCTTTTTTGCGTATTCGACAACCTTTGTGCAGACTATCATATGCCACCCTAGGAGCTCAGTTTTCTACTTTGAGGATATTGTCCTGATGCTCTTGAGAAGGAGAGTGTACTATGGTGCATTGCCATTGAAATAGTTCACTGGTATCAAAGCATTTTGATGCAAAAGATTTGGCATAGACCTTGGCATACCTTTTCATCCGAGTCAGCGAAGTCACCATTAGCACCATTGGCTGTGCGCAACCGAGAACCTCAACAATCAAGGAAGATAGAGGTTTTCAGTACTTCTCGGGACGTCACCCATCCTAGTATTGTTCCCCCCCTCCCTTACCTGTGGCTATCTCTTGCCACTAAGCTACACTCTTGTGGTGTCTGAAGAAGGTGAAAGATTAAGGTTAACATTACCTTGAACATGTTTTGGTCCCTCAAAGCTTCATTCTTTGCTTTCAAAGCCTATTTTTGAAGCATTTTTGGGATGTCCTTTGGAGCCATTTTGGAGTACTGCCACACATAGTTCTTTTGACATAGGTCCAAGAACATCAAGAAGAGTGTTCTTTGTACTTCTCTGATAATAAACATCAACCTTTTGGGATGTGCTTTCAGCCACACTCGTAAAACTACAGGTTTCTCGAAAGGTTTATAGTTTTGGTGGGAGCAATTGCTACAAATTTATGCAAGTTTTTTATCTTACAACATTAGAGTTGAATGACACTTGCATGTGTTGTTGGCTAGTCTTTAGCTTGTGCATTCAACATTTTCGTTTCATTTTACTGCATATATTGAGCACATAGACACCATGTACGCTTCTCCGGATATCGCTTGTGTACATCCATGTGGTCATTGATATAGCGGTTACATTTTTTGCATTAAGCATTTTACATTTGATAAAGAGGGTCGTGGTGAGGTTTTCTTAACTCAGAGACACCCAAATGTTGGGGTCTCTTTGGTAATGCAGGTAGAAGAATTACCCACCCTCACCATACGAGATGTATGAGAGTTGTTCATAGGTGCTCGATAAGCCTAGCTGGCTTCTATTGGGTAATTGATTATATGCAGTGGAGTTAGTGATGCACTATGCAGGTAAACATGTGAGTACTTGCAATTTTATGATATTTTGACACTGGTCCTATGCTCATTTTGCAGAGGATACTCTGTCAAACTTTTTCCAGAGTTTTTGGTTTTGTCAACTATATAGTGGTCGATTTACTCCTTGATACACTTATTCATTGGTGTATGGACTCTTCTAGCTCCATTATCATTCTATTCAGTTCTCTACCATCATGGCATTAGAGATCTCAGGCACATTTGGTGGATCAAGGTCTAGTGCGAGTGTTTCGAGCAGGAGCTATAACTTGTAGGGAAAATACCATTTTGATATCAAAAAATTTGATGGCACAAACTTTTCTCCATGGAAGAATCAAATTAAAGATGTGCTGATTCAAAGGAGGCCATGGAAGCCAGTAACTAGGATTTCAAAGAATCTTGCTGACATAGATGAAGATGATTGGGATGAGTTAGATGAAATGTCCAAGTCTACCATTTGCTTGCACTTGGCAGATAATGTTTATTTTACACTATTAGACTGTGAAAGTGCAGAGGAGCTTTGGAAGAAGTTATGCAATACATATGAAAAGAGACGGCATCAAATAAAGTGTATTTGATGAGAAAATTATACGATCTTGGCATGAAGGACACAGATAGTGTTGCTACTCATCTAAATGAGTTTGATGCTATATTCTCCTAGTTATAAGCTCAAGAAATGGATATGGATAATGAAATGAAAGTAGTATTGTTGTTATGCACACTGCCATCATCATGGGATACGTTTTGCACAACTATTAACAATAGTGCACTTGGTGGTAAACTCGTCTATGATGACATATGTGGAGCACTCTTGAGTGAGGAGATTCTTAGAAAATCTATGGTTGGCACTTAGAGTGGAGATGCATATAATGTTCATCATTCTTACCAAGGAAATCATCAGCAACGTGGAAGGAGCAAGAACAAGGAAAAGAATGGTCAACAGAATAAGAGTAGAAGTAAATCAAGGAAGAGGGATATTGAATGCCATTATTTTCATAAGAAAAGAGACACGAAGAAAGACTGTTATGCATTTAAGAATGCTAAAGGTAAAGGACAGAATGTTGATGGGCATGTTAATCAGTTGCCTGCACCATCTACTTCGACTATGAAGATTGAAGAAATTTATGCCATTTTCAATGATGCTGATGTGTTGACACTTGATGGTACTATGCCGATTGAGGCTCTTATGGCTGATTTTGTTTCCCACACATGGCTGCTAGATTTTGATGCTTCTTTCCATGTGACACGACATAGAGAATGGTTCTTTAATTATGCAGCAAAGTCTCTTGGTACCTTGAGACTTGGTGACTCTTACTAGTGTGACATTATGGGTATCAAAGATGTGGTTTTGCAGTTCACTAATGGTTCAGAATTTACTATGCATGATGTATGCCGAGTACCTCTATTATCATGCTGTTTGATGTTAGTTGGTCAACTTGATGTCCTTGGCTACAAGGTGGTCTTCTATGCTGAACCCTTTTGTATATCAAAGGGCTATATGGTTATTAGAAAAGGAAGAAAAGTTGGCTCACTTTATCCTTTATTTGTATAATAGAAAGAACACTTGTTAGCTATTACTGAATAGCCTATGGCTTGTATTTGGCATGGTCTTTTGGGCCATATATGTTGTAGTGGAATGGAAAATATTTCTCGTTCTGGCTACTTACCTGTGTTATCTTTCTCTAATTTTTCATTTTATGATCATTGTCAATATGGAAAGCAAACCAGAAATGTGCATAGAATGTAGATTGACTCTTCAATTCAGCCTTTAGATCTCGTTCATACAGATGTGTGTGGTCCTATGGCCACTAGGTCCTTAGGTGGTTCTCTTTACTTTGTCACTTTCATAGATTATGCTACTAGAAAAATCTGGGTATATCCTATCAAATCAAAGGATGAGGTATTCCCTTATTTCAAAAAATGGCTTGCTTCAGTTGAGACGGAAAAAGAAACTAAGATTAAGGCTTTACATTCAGATAATGGGGGTGAGTATACCTCACATGAATTCATCCTTTTCTATTAGTCTAGAGGGATTCATAGAGAGTTTACAACTCCTTATACCCTAGTAAAAAATGGTGTAGTTGAAAGGATGAATAGAACTATTCAAGATAAAGTAGTTTCTATGTTGCATCATGCAAAGCTCTCACAAGGCTTTTGGGCAGAAGCATTATTGACTGCAGTTCATGTGATTAACCTTTCACCTAGTACTACCAAAGGTTTGAAAGTGGCACAAGATTTATGGATAGGGAAGCCACCATATTGTGACCATCTTTGAGTTTTTGGGTGTGAAGCATATGTTCATATACCCAATAGTCTTAGAAAAAAGTTGGATTATAAGTAAAAGAAATGAATTTTTCTTGGATATGGTCGAGAAGGACAATTTGGATATCACTTATGGGATCTTGAAACACGATCAATGATCAAAAGTAAAGATGTCATTTTCAATGAGTCTAATATGCATAAAGATCCCATTAATGAGGTTGAAGTGAGAAGAGGGGTGTTTGAGGATACTAGTCTCTAGTTAGCATGTATAAAAATGTTACACATAGGGACATTCAAGAGAATGTCCGATCAGATCAGTCTGCACATGTTCCTGTTTAGTAACTATTGGACGCTCTGCACATGTCTCACATCCACCGGATAGATACGTTCTAGGTTTAGATTTTGTTATGCTAATAGATGTCGGTGAGCCTTCTTGCTACAAAGAGGCTATGTAGATAGAGGATCATGTCAAGTGGGAGTGTGCCATGAAGAGTGCATTGGATTCTATTCACAAGAATGCTACTTGGGATTTAGTACCTTTGCCAAAGGGCATGAAAAATTTACCATGTAAATGGGTATATAAGCTAAAATTCACATCAAAGAGTGCTTCTCCAAAGTTCAAAGCACGACTTGTTGCAAAGGGTTTTAAGAAACAACATCGTGTTGATTTCGAAGAAATCTTCTCTCTAGTGGTCAAGATGACTACCCTGCGCATTGCAATGGAGGACTTAGAGCTAATCCAAATGGATGTGAAAAATGATTTCTTGCATGGAGATCTTATAGATGAGATCTATATGGAACAACCTG
This sequence comes from Ceratopteris richardii, assembly GCA_020310875.1. NCBI lineage: Eukaryota > Viridiplantae > Streptophyta > Polypodiopsida > Polypodiales > Pteridaceae > Ceratopteris > Ceratopteris richardii. The sequence goes on from CM035441.1 coordinate 62,103,971, forward strand.
AGGGTTATGTAGTTCCTAGCAAGGAAAGTCTAGTTTGTAAGATCAACAAGAGCTTGTATGGACTTAAATAGTCCCCTAGAAAATGGTACCACAATTTTGATGCTTTTATGAAGTCTCAAGGCTATTCTCGAAGCAATGTGCATCATTGTCTCTACACAAATAGATGTTCAGATGGTAGCTTGATATTCTTCATACTTTATGTCGATGATATGTTGATTGTTGGGAAGTCCTCTTAAGACTTCTCAATTCTCAAAAAGAAGTTGTGTCGGACATTTGATATGAAGAATTTGGGGGATGCCAAACATATTCTTAGCATGCACATTACTCGTGATAGTAGTAAAAGATGCATATACTTATCTCAAAGTGAGTACATATCCAAAGTACTTCACAGGTTCAATATGCAGGCTGGAAAGGCATTGAGTACATTTTTACGCACATATGTGAAATTGAACAAGGATGATTGCCCCAAATCAGATGAGGAAAAGGACTTTATGACCAAAATTCCCTATTAGTCTATTGTTGGTAGTCTCATGTATGCCATGGTAGCTATGAGACCAGACATTGGATTTGCAATGGGAGTTGCGAGCATATATATGTCTAATCCTGGCAAGAAAGATTGGAAAGTAGCCAATATCATTTTGAGATATCTAAGTGGCACTAAGGACAAATGTCTATGCTTAGATAGAGAGAAAGCATCCATTATTGGTTACACAGATTTTGACTATGAAAGTTGTGAAGACAATCATAAGTCTATATCAGGGTACATTTTTCACTTTGCTGGAGGTGCTATCTCTTGGAGATCTCATCTTGAAGAATGTATAGTTGTTTGCACCATAGAAGTAGAGTATGTTGCAACAAGTGAGGCATGTAAGGAAGCATTGTGGCTTTGTCATCTTGCTTGTGATATGGGTTTACCTCAGCATGTACCTCATTGCTCAGTGACAGTTAGAGTGCCATTGCTTTGGCTAAGAATCTGGTCTATCATGCAAACACCAATCAGATTGAGGTGACATATCACTTCATTAGAGATTGCTTAGCCACTGAACACATTATTCTTCAGAAGGTTCACACTCAAGATAACGCTGCAGATGCTTTGACTAAAGTTCTACCACAAGATAGCTTTTGGCACTCTTGTTAATTGATGGGGTTTACTTGATTCATGATCTTACACAGTCACTAGTATACTATGTAACATGCCCATCAGGACGTGGGAGGTATAGTTTGTATACACTCAGGTATTCTTTATCATTCTTTATTTTTCTCTCATAATTACTTTGGCCATATTGGCCTTTAGCGGGAGATTATTACCGTTAGTATCGATGTGAAAGGCCAAATGGACACCAGACACTTCTTTGTATATGTTCTTTAATAAAACATATAGTGGCCTAGTCAGTCACAAACTATAAGTTTGACTCGATTTGTAACACCTAAGAAGTCTGTGTTCATGCTCTCTGTGTACTATGTTTTTTTGTGTATTTTGCAACCTATGTGTAGAGTGTCGTGTGCGGCCCTAGGAGCTCAATTTTCTACTTCGCGGATATCATCATGAAGCTCTCAAGAAGGAGAGCGCAATGTGGTGCATCCCCATCAAAATAATTCATACTTGCATGCATATTGTCTCTTGATGCCATCATGACTTAGAAATTCAGAGAACTCCTTGGAGAAGTATTCTTCCTCTCCATTAGATCTAAGGATCTTTATGTACCTGCCCATTTCCTTTTCAAAAAGTGCTTTGAAAACTTTAAAGTGACCAAAAACTTCAACTTATGGCTTCATACAATACAACAAAGTCATTCTAGCATGATAATCAATGAAGATAACAAAGTACCGATTGCCTCCCAATGAGGGGTCTTTGGTTTGTCCCCATGCATCGGTGTGAATGAGGTCCAATGGAAATCTACTTCTTTGTGTACTCTTCTTGAATGGAAGCTTTGCTTGCTTCCCGAATTGGCATGCTTCACACAAGTGTTGCATACTTTGAGATTGGAAATTTGGAAGACCACTTACCACTCCTCTCCTTTGCATATTCTCTAGCTTTTGAAGGTCTATGTAGCCAATCCTCTTGTGCCACGAATTCACCTGATCTATTTGCTTGTTTCCAATTGTCAAATAAAATGTATGTGATGAGGGTGATTTTACCTCCATGGTGAATAATCTTCCTTCCTTGTTTACTTTAGCTATCAACTTGTAGCCTTGCTTTGGGTCTTCCACAAAACATCCTTTGTTGTTGAACTTGACTACACATCCTCTTTCAACCATCTATCCAACTGATACTAAATTCTTTGTGATTTTTGGTAAATGTAACACATCTTTAAGATACTTTGCATCCTAATTTTCATCTAAGGAACATCATCTATGTGTGTGATCTAATGCTCGTTGTCATCCGCTATCTCTACATGCCCTTGTGTGCTTGGTTCATGCAAATTACAAAACATTTCCCCACTACAGCTCATGTGATTTGAACATCTGCTATCGATGTAGCATGTGGTTTCTATGCCTTCTCTCTTACCATTTCTTTGCATCATGGCTAAAAGATTATAATTTACTGCTGTATTTGCATAGTTAACTAGATTCTTTTTATGGCCTCCTTGGCTATCCTTTGAGTAACAGTCGCTTGCAAAGTGGTCGGGGTGGCCACAGTAATAGCATTCCTTTGTTTAGTCCCTTCCCTGATATCTACCTCCTCTTCCTCTAGCTCTTCCTCTCCCTCTTGCTCTATAGATTTGACTCACTCCTTCTTGATCATTGCTTGATATTCCTCTACCTCTACCTTGTCCATTGTGTCCACCTCTCGTTCCTTTGCCTTTACCTGCATAAAAGACTTGAGCTTCATTGCCCTTTGAATGACGTCCATTGAGGTTCATTTCCTCAGTCACCATGAGTGTGACTAATTGCTCAAAATCTAGTAATGACTCCCTCTCATATATTGAAGTAGTTAATAAGCTCCATTTGTCATCATCCCTTAGCCCATTTAGTGTATGGGCTACCGAATCATCATCATTGATGGAGCTACCTATTGATCCTAAGGCATCCACAAATCCTTTTACCTTGAGGATATAATCATTGATGTTGCTATTTGAAGTTTTTCTTAAGTTGTTCAACTCATTCTTGAGCTTAATCTTTCATGCCTTTGTGGAGGTGGAGTATAATCTCTCGAAGGCCTCCCACACTTTCTTGGATGAGTCCAAGTATTGGATATGATCAATCATGCTATTACTAATGTGTTGAGATAAGATGAATATGTTGAGAATATGAGATTGCATCTCCCTTTTGTAGCTTGGAATCACTCTATTTCCATTCCATTTCCATTATATTTCCATTTTATATTATATCCTTTGTATTTGGGTACCTTGCCATTTGCTTCTATCAATTGTATTCATTCTCCTTTCAGAGTAATTATCCCACATGAGATGTACTTTTGTGAGCCCCTCCCAAATCTATATAAGGAGGGCCTCTCCCCCCATTTGTACTTGCTTATAAGCTTGAGGAGCATACTCCATGCTCTTGGCAAGCTCATTTCTAATCCACATGAGTTTACCCATTTCATGTTCTACTCATCTTGGGTCTCATACACTCTTTGTTTTGTGAGTACACGCTTATTTTAATTTTGCTTCTGCACATGTACTCTCTACATGGTATCAGAGCACTAGGTGGAGGTCTTGCTGGTGTGTTTGGCAGTCATGGTGGTGCTTTATTTTGGTGATGTGCTTTCTCCTCATTGAGACAAGCCTTTTTGCCATCAATTTTGGGACTCATTTTGCCCATTCGCCCACCCTCCCACCCATTTACCCTCATTTTCCCTCCTCCCACCCTTGCATTTGGTGGTCTTTAGTGCTCATTTCTTGGTTCATTATTGTAACCTTTATGTGGAGACTAAAACTCTATACTCTATATTGTTTTATCATGTGACATGGCATTATATTAATGCTAGCAACATGTATCTCTCATTTTATAGTGTTTATCAACACTAGTTTCATTCCACTTTCTCGTATGCCTTATGCATGCTTCCTTCATTGTTGAAAGACTTCAATCACACCTGAGGAACTGATATGTCTTATGTATGCTTTGTCGTTGTGAACCAATAGCAGAGAGAGAGAGAGAGAGAGAGAGAGAGAGAGAGAGAGAGAGAGAGAGAGAGAGAGAGAGAGAGAGAGAGAGAGAGAGAGAGAGAGAGAGAGAGAGAGAGAGAGAGAGAGAGAGAGATTATATGTGAGGCTACCTCTACTCCTATCTTGGTGCTCGTGCTGTTGCTGCTACTACATTCTTGGTGGACCTTTCTTTCATACCCTAGTAACCTCCATACTCTAGAAAATGGAGCTGTAGAGGGGGTTTTGAGAATATGAGAGTGCATCTCCCTTTTATATCTTGGAGTCATTTTATATTATATCCTTTGTATTTGGGTACCTTGCCATTTTCTTCTACCAATTGTATTCATTCTCCTTTCAGGGGAATTATCCCACATGAGATGTACTTTTGAGAGCCCCTCCCAAATCTATATAAGGAGGGACTCTCCCCCCATTTGTACTTGGTTAGAAGCTTGAGGAGACTACTCCATGCTCTTGGCAAGCTCATTTCTAATCCACATGAGTTTACCCATTTAATGGTCTCCTCATCTTGGGTCTCATACACTCTTTGTTTTGTCAGTACACTCTTATTTTCATTTTGCTTCCATGCATGTAGTCTCTATAGAATATGATTCTTCTATCTCTTTCAATCCACTCATCCACTTGCTTTTCCTGTGCTTGAGAGACTAGCTTTGCATATTGAGGCCTAGGCTCAGCTCCATTAACTAATCCCCATATTCCTTTGCCCATGAGAAAATTGCTAACCCAAAATCTCCAAGGTACACATATAGAGAATAAACACATATACATTAATAGCCATATACTTCCAAACTCTTCGAAAAACATAGTATGCACAAATGTTTATGCCTCACATCAGCCTTCTTATTCTATCACTATTAGAGATGTATTTCGTTCATAGTTGTACATATGCACTATAAATCGAGTACAAACATGGCTGCAAAGGAAAACAACATCAACAGATGCACAAAGATAATATAGAAGAATAATAGACTAATAGTTACATAGAATCAAAAGTGTTTAACTGGCATATAAAGGAGGCGAAGAGTTGTCTAAGGAACTACACATAAAAAAGAAGAAATATTTGAACTTGAAACTATATGAAACACGAATCTCTCCTTTCACCCACACCTATCCTTTCACTTGTCCAGCATACACTCAACCACACACACACATATTCATACATTTTTGCTTTCCTGCCTCCTCTATTTCTGTTGCCCAAAACAAGAAACTTTTCTGTTGCTCTCTATTGCCCAAAACAAGAAACAAAGGTCCCGTTGCTCTCAGTTTCTTTCTATAAACTTTTCTCCCATCTCTCTCTCTCTCATACATCCAATCTATCCTGAGAGCTATGATCTCTCTCTCTCTCTCTCTCTCCAAATTTCATTCTTTCTCTCTTTCTCTCTCTCTCTCCATTTTTCTCTCTATCTCCATCCCTGCGCCATTTGTGCCCTTCTCTACACTTGCATCAACATGTCTCTCTCTCTCTCTCTCTCCCCCTCTCCCTCTCTCTCTCTGTCTTTCTCTTTCCACGTACCTACAAAGAATTCATTAAAAAATCAACACATGCACAACACACATATATACACGCACACACATTATCGAATGCACATGCATACATTTTTAGTTATCTAACACACACATGTATAGTTAACATGCAACCATGATTACACACACATACATACAACTCATACATATTCACACACTCATCTGTTTCCACTCGTAAATTATTGAATAAAACACAATCTTAATTAGTAACATTTTGTTTTTAAAATTCGTTTTGTTTTCTTGGTTTAATTTAAACTCTTAATTGAGATACATTAAGATTTAAACCTATCCATTAATTGTTTTACACAGATAGGCACACAACACACACATAACATAACCACAAAGATATAAGTACACATACATATGCTCACACATAGACATATATTTATTGACACATTTGAACATATACGTATTTTCATTCACACACATACACGCAAATAAATACATATGTAATGTTCATATAATGAGTCTATGTTGATTGACGAAAAGGATCTCATTCAGGAGATCAAAAAATATTAAGGTGACTTTAACCAAGCCATAGTGGACAATATTTTGCTGAAAGAGAGAGATAAGGTATTCTATATATATATATATATATATATATATATATATATATATATATATATATATATATATATATATATATATATATGTATATATATATATATGTATATATATATACAGACACACACAGAGATATATTTCTGTGTTTTGTCTAAAGTGGAGCGTAGATGCTGTAAGATTTGAAAATGTATGAAAATGATGTAAGTAGAAAACAAGAAGCATGTGGGTAGGCATGAATTCTTTTCTTGTGTGCCTATGATCTATTTTTCTTGGGTGCCTATGATCTATTTTGAATAATGGAAGTGGATGTACTGTACAGAAAAGTTGAACGCTAATGGAAATTTGATGATTGTTGATTAGTGCATCGTTGAAACCCAAGATTATGTAATTTGTGGTATGTGAAATGTCATAGGTTTTATTCAATGAATCTTTAATGATTATGTACTATGTTTTAGTGTATTGAAAACAAACATAAATGCCTTGATGTGCATGGACTGAATGCACTTGGATCTCTCATTATCTACCATGCAACCAAAAATGTTGCATATACATGTACCAAACATGTGCAAGAAACGTACTCATCAACTCTCGAACATTAACAACGTACTAATCAACCCTCCAAGAATAAAGTACGTCTCATCAGATCTCCAAGACTAACAACGTGAAAGAGACTTTAACAAGGTCAAGTAAAGAACCATTAACAAAAGTAAACAAAATCATATCACTAAGAAACTTATCACTCATCCAAACAAGTGCCGACTCGGAGGCAAATAGCAATACCAACAAAACACATGAAAAACAAACAAATACATGGTAGTGCACCTTCCACTGAATAATCAATCCCGCGAAAGTGTCCAAATTTTCATGTACCACTTGTGTCAAAATTGAAGTACACAAAGATCTACCAATGATCCATGTTCAATCAACATGAAACCTTATTAATTCTATAAAGACTATCAAATCCTTTTGGTGTATGAGATGCACTACAATATATGAGGGGCATATCGATGTTGTCCATGCCGGCGGTCACACCTCGGCATCAGTATAACTATTGAAAATGCTTGAAAAACCATAGAGCCAATACCGATGGTCATTTAATCGTCAGTATACTCATTGAAAATTAGTGGTCGATATGCGCATTGAACATCTATGACATCTATATGAGCGTTGATAATTTCTATGAAATTACTAACGCTTATATCGATGCTCATACCGACACTCATATCGACGTTCATACCGACATAATGTTTTAACCGGACCAGAGAGCAAAAATTCGACATTTGCTCATGTTTTGAACCGAAGTCTGCTACTATTGAGTTTGTGCATGCGAACTACATTCTGAGCATATTGTGTACATGCATCTCTCTCTCTGTCTCTTTCTCTACACACACCTCTCTCTTTCTCTAGATCTAGAATTTTGGTAAGTATCACACATACTCTAGCACCCTTTCTCTTTCTTTGTGTTTTCCCTTTTCTAATTTCTCTTCTCCTTAGTTTTGCAAGAGTGTTTTGGCATCAGTTCTTTGGAATTTGACGAAGGACAACATTAAGTGGACTTTGATTGACAACGATTCAAACAGTTGCATTGATGTAAGTGATTGTTTTGTTTTTGATTGACATAGAGTGAGAAAGAGAGAGAGAGATGAAAGAAAGATAGAGAAAGAGAGAGATCTAGAGAAACAAATAGAGAGAGAGAGAGAGAGAGAGAGAGAGAGAGAGAGAGAGAGAGAGAGAGAGAGAGAGAGAGAGAGAGAGAGAGAGATGAGAGAGAGAGAGGGACAGAGAGATATGACATAGAAAGAGAATGAGACAGAGAGAAAGAAATGCATACATACATACACACACACATATGCATACACATACCCACATACATATTACATACACACATGCATATTACATACACACTCGCATACATATTACATACACACATGCATATACATACACACATGCATATACATACACACACATATGCATACTCTTACTCACATACATACATGTACACACACATATACAGACATACATGTACACACACACATGTATACATACACACATGCATATGCATACGTACATACACACACATATGCATGTACACACACATACACACATACACAGATACACACATGCATATTACATACACATGCACATATACATACACACTCACATATACATGCACATATGTGCATACACACATCCATATGCATACATACATATACACACATATGCATGTGGAAGTGTCACAACCTATGGTTTATGTGGATTAATAGGAATCGACACATCTTCAATAGTGGAAAAGAAGATCTCCTATTCTCCTTTACCTTAGGTCTTAGAAAAATTGCTTCAAGTTGTATTCAACCCATTGGAAATTCTTCTTGAGAATGTTCAGTTTTTTGATGTAATAAAGGATCTCCCTCCCAGTAAGAAACCACCGAGTGTCTAACAAAAATAGACTCTCCATTAGTATGAGGTGCAAGATGCATCGTGAATCGTGATTCGTGGAGTGTCTTCTCCGTGCGAACGGGACAAATTGATTCTCTTTCTTTCTCAAACCGCCATGGCCCACATGTTACATGCAAAGAAAAAAAATGGACAGCGACAAACAGCGGTCGTCGCTAACTTTTGTCCCATTTGAGGCACACTTTGGAGTAGGTTCCGAGTCCCGACTCCGGACTCCCTGGATCCTCTTTTCTCCTACACGGCTGACAGTCAAGAGAAGGAAATCCATACAGGTGGGCAGTTGCCACTTCCCGAGAGAGAGAGAGAGAGAGAGAGAGAGAGAGAGAGAGAGAGAGAGCAGATTTTTCTGTGGGGGTGCTGGTGTGTCTGAACTTGTTTCCAAGTGATTCTGCTGAGTGCTAGCTGAGGTATTGGCTTGCTTTTGGCAGATTTAGAGTTCTCTATCCATCTGGTATATTCGGTGCTGCTGAATTCTGTCGATGTCCAATTTTGGATGCAAGTACTTCCCCTCTGGCGCTTGATTCCTCTTGAGCTCCTCTCTCTATTATCTGGATGCTCTGTAGGGGCTTGCCCTTTGCATGGATTGTATCATTCTGTACAAATAAAAATATTAAATTTCTCTGCATGTTAAAAAAAAAAGACGAGAGAATTGTACATTCTCCGCAATATAAGATGCTCACAAGAAGCTCATGGTGTTTTTTTTTTTTTTTTTTTTTTTTTGAGACAACAGGAAAAGAGAGTAAATTATGTAGTAAAAGTACAAGGTGCACAGGGAAGCAGAGTCAGGCAGAAGTTACAAGTTGAGGACCATGATAAATCTATCACTGGAATAACAATCCAGAAGAGATTCTCTCCACTTACAGGGAGGAAGGGACTTAGTAATAGCACTTTGATCCTGAGGGCCCTGTTTGATAGACAACAGACTCTGCATACCAGAGAGATACAAAGTTTTTCTAAGGGAAAACATATAGTTCTTTTTATCTTTCTTGAAGAGGGCTTGGTTCCTACTAATCCATATGTGCCAAAGGATGTGACCCCTCCATAAGTGCCATAGCACTAAATCTAATTTATTACAACAACCGAGAATGATCTCTTTAAAACCAAGTTGGGGAAGCTTTTTGATAGCCAGGATAGGGTCCAACACTTTCCAGAACTGTTTAGCATGCCAACAATTACAAAAGAGATGGGTTAAATCCTCTTCCCTGCTGCACATAGCACAGTTACTATTATTTATATTTGCTCTCTTAGCCCTGTTGCCAGTCCACAAGCCATTGTGAAGAATCAGCCATTCCAAGTAGGAATGCTTGATATTATAGGGGAAAGCCCATATAACTTTGAACCTGTACCTCCATTGATTGGGAGACCAATTACACCCCCATCTGGAGTTAAGCTTGTTAGTAATACTGAGAACAAAGCCTTTGTTGAGCTTGAAGTTTGTCCATATATCTTTGGCTACTTCAGTGAAATGAAGGTTGACAATCCTACACTCTTCAAGTTTTTTCTTCAGGAGATTCTTCCTTTCCAGAAGGATCTGCAGACACCCAAGAGAAAAATGGGTCAGAGACAGAATATAATCATCAGATAACAACTCACCTGAGTTATAAAACCAGGCCCAGCTTTTGACACCAAGCTTAAAACATTTGTGTTCTCTAATCTCAAGATCTTTGTTATTCCACAAAGCAATCCAGCCTAACCAAGGAGATTCCTGAAGAAAAAAATTAAGGTTAGTTGAAAACTTAGAAACAGGAGAAAAACAGAGTTTAGCTTTCATCCAAACGGACCAAAACCTGCAAGAGAGGCTACTGCCAACAGGAACAAAGGGAGTAGGGGAAATAACAATATCCCAAAGATGATTATTAGTCCAGGCCTTGTAGTTTTTGACATGAAACTTTTGAATGTTTCTTTTAAGCAGACAAGCCCAAATGTCAAGGCTAGAGCTTAAGGCTCTGTAAACCCATTTAGAGGCCAGGTTCTCAGCCATTTTCATAGGGCAAATAATACCCAGACCACCTTCATGTTTAGGCAGACAACAAATCTTCCAAGCCACTTTAGGAATTTTGTGATTTTGGTCATTGCCTCCCCATAAGAATCTTCTAGCTAGAGTAATAACCTGATTTAGTTGCTTCTTTGAAGGACTCCAACAAGCCAGGAAGTACACAATGGAAGGGAGGAGATAGTGCTTCAATACAAAACATCTGTGAGAAAGGGAGGCATAAACATTATACCACCTGAGCATTTTTACCTTGAATTTTTGAAGCACCCAGTCCCATCTTTGCTGCATAGAGACATTAAAACCCATGGGAATACCCAAAAGCCTAAAAATCATACGATCCTGCAAAATGCTACAACCAATGTCAATAATACAATTGGGGGTGATATGATTAGAGGACCAGAAACCAGTTTTGGTATGATTAATATGAGAACCACTGGCAAGACAAAAGGTTTTTAAACAGGCCAGGAAATTTTCAGCAAACTGAGGATCAGCAAGAGTACACATATTAGTATCATCAGCAAACATTTGAAGCCCAAGTTGATGATTTGAGTTGGGGATGGGTATGCCTTTGATTTTCCCATTAATCATTTCATTATTCACAAGCCAGCCAAGGGCATCACTAGAAATGGCAAACAGAAGGGGGGCCAGGGGACATCCCTGCCTAATGGATCTAGCAATCTTAAAAGGGGGGGAAAGATGACCATTAAAGGAAACTCTGGACCAAGCATTTCCAAAGAGGGTACTAACATATTTGATAAACTTTTTACCCAAGCCAATATCATGAAGAGATTGGATGATAAAGTAGATCTGAATACCTAATATTATGAGACTTTTTTCTCCCTACCAACTTCCATTCATTAGTATTGCTAGGGTCTTCAAGACCTTGTTTACCTTTTGTTTCCAACAGATTACCTTCTGAGGGGTGATTGTCTGGAAGATTTTCTTTGTTCGAATCATCTGGAAGACTTTCCTTGTTTGATTCATCTACATCCAAGAACGAGGGATTAGTAGCTTCTAGAAGAACACTGAAAGGATTAGATAATTTCCCTGATTTTTTCCTTGGAACTTTAGGGTTGGGCTTTTTGTTATTTGAAGCGGTTTGACCATTTGCATTGGTTTTATTGATGGGACCACCACGAACATCTGAAACAGGTGCCGCTGGAACATTATTAGAGCCCGAGGGGGTGTTGTTAAGCAAAGGGCAATCCTTGATGAGGTGACCCTGTTTAAAGCACTTGAAACAAGCATTAGGAAGATTCCTATATAGGATTTGTTGTTCATGGAGAAAAAGACCATCAGAATCCTTGATCCGAATACTCTGTTTAATAGGTTTTGACAAGTCTATTTCTATCATTAACTGAGGGTCCCATTTGGGGTTTATCCCTCCAGCCCTGGATTTCTGACCAAGAACTTTACCAAGCATAGCTCCTAGTTTATTAAGCCAGGGATAAAAATCAACTGGAAGATCAGGAAAATCCACCCAAATGGGGAGTTTAGTAGGCTTGGGTCCTTTAGGATTGAACCCCACATGCCACCTAAAGAAGGAAATAGGGATATTCTTGATAAGCCATTGACCTTCAGAGATAACTTTAAAAGCACTGGTAGATTCATAAAAAAAAAACAGATAATAGTTATTAGGCAGATATTGAACTTGCTTGACAAAAAGACCCCGAGGCTCCCAATTCATTTTCAACCAGTTCCTAAGGATTTCCTGGGCAGGTCTCGGCCCGTGGCAGAGACCAATAACCACTTTCTCTGTAAGCTGAGAATGCCAGTTAGAGAGGGAGTTCCTGTCAATATTGAACTCCTCCTCATCCACAGAATCCTTGTTGTCTAAGTTAAGGAAGTGAGGAGATTCATCAACAGGACTTTTACCTTTTTCCATAGCCGTATGAGGCCGAGGGGAGAGAAGCATACCTGATTCAGGGTCACAAACGATGTCGACCTGAGAATGGAGTTGCAGCGCGCGTTCTGGTGAACGAGTAACTTCAGTGAATGACCGAGAAGACGAACCTTGGAAGACGATGTCTTGGAGTGACATAGTGTCCCCTGCGAGGGGGGGAAGGAGAGGGGAGCCCCCCCACAACAACCCCCAGACACCGTGCAAGACAGACAGACAACAGAAGAAGATCCCCCGGCGGGGAGGCCACACGACCCTAGACACCGGTAAACAGCAGCAGAAGAGCCCCCGGCGGGGAGGCCACGCGAGCGAGCCCTAGGGCATGCAGACCATTAACTCCCCACTCGCCCCCGTGATGCACTGGTATTTCGCTCATGGTGTTGTTGTAGCCTCTGTTTCTTTACAGAAACAGAAACCATCGAATAGAGAGGCAGCCCGCGGGATTTTTGCACCATAAATGGCACACATCCTCCGAATCTCCGAATGCATATACATGCAGATGTGAATCTCGCAATTAATACAAAAATTTCGTTGTATTCATGCGCATTGTTTCGGATAGTCAACACAAGACTATGTGTTCGTGCGTATGACTTGCATTTTCGTGAGGAGAACACACAGTGAACATACACATACATACAGAGCAATGTATTCAAGTAATATAAGAAGCGACAGTTTGCGATGGAATACACATGCAGATTTGACATTCCGCATGTGCATATATACACTTTCGTACGCATGGAAGAGTACACACATAGAAATAATGATAGCGTTGCCTTTAAGGAAGTTAAAACATACACCATATAGACATCTATCTGAGCTACAGTTTGGTTGATTATTCACACATTAAGGCCGATAGAGGAAATCGGTCTTATTTTCTCTCATTGAAATTATATCCACTCAGAACTTTGTGAACAAAAGATGAAATAGTGATATGGACTTATTGGATTATGTTGTTCCTCTTGGAAAGAACATCTTCATCCTCGAGAATAGAGCTATAAATAACTATATGCATACCTCCAAGCTCATGATGAAAATGATATGGAGCATGTATTCATCTTTGTGGTGGGATTCTCATCATATTCAAAATGAATAGAGGGAATCCACTATCATTGGAACTTTTCCCAAAACACTATACACTATATGATCCTTTCCCGAATGATCCAAGGCACCATCGCCGATTCACAAGGGTGGACCAAAAATCCCTACTTAATTAATTGTTTGCATGATGTACTATCTTGTGAACTGACATGTGAATTGGGTGGATGCAAAACATCGCTAATCAAATTTCTATATGACTTCATAACTAAACGTCACTAGTATATGGACATAGCAATAAGGAAGGATTTTTGAACTTTTGAAGATGATGAAAATGTACTTAAAATTCAATTGAATTTGGTTTGAAAAATGAAATGTAACTTTAGGTTTATGTAGACATTGAAACTCAAATATTTTTACCATGGTTCACTTTAGCAAGGACTTTTGGCTTATTGGACAGTTGGAGTTTGAGGTCTGTAGAAGCACACGAACAACACAACGAAGAAGAAGAAGCTTGGAGCACAACACATAATACTCAATGTATTACCACTAGAATGTACAAAGATAAGAAGACCTGTTCGGGCTATAGTCGTATATAGAAGTCGGGGAAAAAACCTTCTAAAGAGGGATAAAAGTGCCTTGGTGGTTCTCGAGCATTCACACACATCACTACCTAAATATATCAACAAACTCCCCTAGGAGTGATACAGTGTCACTCTAGCACAATGGTGAGTACCAACTAAATGTCAATCCGTGGAGACATGAGGACTAGTATGAAGACTATGAGCAAGTGATGGCACAAGTGTGTGAGTGAAAGCACACAAGCATGCACACACATACACACACATACACGCAAGGTAAGAGCAAAGAGTGGAACAATGGAAAGCTTTGAATACAAAAGAAATCTCTTACAAAGCTCAAATCTACAACAAGCTAACCCCAAAAATGAGCTCCCTAGCTCTTTTTATAGTTTTTTGAGTAGTTTTGGCCCTCTCGAGACCTAGTGTCCAGCCTAGTTAAAAATTAGGTTCTAGGGCGTATTTGGGGGCTCAAATTGGTAGGATGATAGTTTTAATACTCCTCAAGCTCGAAGACTCCTCGGATTGAGAAAAATGGAAAATGAAAAATGGTATTTACAATGGTTTTTAGTGATAAAATTCACTAGTTTTATAGGGATTTCTTATGAAAAAATTTTCAAGGAGTTGCAAAAATGAAAAATGGTATTTACAATGGTTTTTAGTGATAAAACTCACTAGTTGTATAGGGATTTCTTTTGAAAATTTGACATGTGCTTCTTGGAGGTGCCTACATGCCCCTTCTTCTTGTGTGTCCACTTCCTTGGTGTGCTTTCATGCTTTGTCCTTAACCTTGAGTGTCAACATACGGTGAACAAGGAGCTGGCACTCATGTATAAGGAAGTGCCAAGCTATGTGGAGTCATTCCACAAAAGGAAGTTAGCCCAAAGCTTTGCGAAAAGCTTCAAACTTCTCCCTAGGTAGAGCCTTCGTGAAAAGGTCTGCAATGTTCTCTTGTGTGGGCACAGATGCCAAACCGATCTCTCTTGCAGAGAACCTCTCCCTGACATAATAATAGTACATCTCAATGTTCTTAGTGCGAGCATGGAACATAGGGTTCTTTGCAACTACCAATGCACTCTGATTGTCAGTAAAGATGGTGGTGGCAGAAAACTTACCAACACCCAAATCAACCATAATTCATTTGAACCATACACACTCAATAGTCATTGTGAAAGCTACCCTATACTTAGCCTCATAACTCGAAGTAGCCACAATAGATTGCTTCTTGCTCAACCAAGATATGCAAGAGCTACCAAGCATGAAGCAAAAAGCACTGGTGAACACACGAGTGTCATAGCAACGAGTTGAGTCAGAGTCAAAAAAAGCATGTAAATCTAGTGGTAGTGTCCCCCCTCCCCCCGGATTAAAACAATCCAAGTACCGGGTACCACTCAAGTAGCGAGAGATGCGCTTAACTACATGCCAATGCCTAACACGTGGGCAATGCATAAACGTGCTCATTTGCGAGACGACATACTGAATATCTGGCCGAGTAATGCATAAGTGAATCAAGCATCCAATAGCCTGCTAATAGAGAACAACATCAAATGCATCTCTAGCATCATGAAAACTCAATGGTGAACCTATCTCCATAGGAGTGGCAATAGGTTTACAATCTTCAAGGCCAAAATGTGACTATAATATGTCAATATATTTCATTTGACATAAAGCTATTCTGCCATCAACTTGCATAAACTAAATGCTCAAATAATGATGCAAATACCCAAAATTAGACATCTCAAATGAGGCATGCAGATCAGCCTTAAAATTAGCAATATGGTTCTCATGAGGACCAATGAGGAGACTTTCATCAACATACACAACAATGATCAGAGGCACATCAGTAGCACACTTAATGTATAAGGTACTCTCAATTGGACTGTTCTCAAAACCATGCGCAATCAGATAGGCATGTATCTTTTCATACTAAGCACATGGTGCTTGCGTCAAACCATATAATGCCTTTTTCAATCTACACACTTGATTTTCATGCCCTTTCTGCACAAATCAACGGGGCAGAAAAACATACACTTCTTCATGCAAGTCACAATTCAGAAATGTAGTTCTAATGTCCAATCGATGTAAATTCCAACCATGATGAGCTACAAGTGCACAAATGCTATGCACAGTAGTCATTCTGCATGTAGGTGCAAAGGTCTCATCAAAATCAATGCCTCTTTCATGCACATAATCCTTTGCAACAAGCCTAGCCTTATACCTATCAACTGTTCCATTAGGCTTACACTTTAGCTTGTATACCCACATAGTGCCAATGGCCTTCTTTCTAGGAGGCAAATCACATAAAGACTAGGTACCATTTTTCATGATAGCATCATATTTTGATTGCAGAGAAGCCATCAAATTTTTAGAATTTTGTGCTTCATCAAATGAAACAGGTTCATTCTCATCACAAAGACTGAAGGCAACAATATCATAGCAATTTGATGCAAAAGAGGCACTATGAGAGCCTAAACGAGTATGATATGGCAAAGGTGCATCTAATTTGCTGTCATGCAAAGTTTGCACGAGCCATTTTGGCATAGCTTTTGGCTCCTCAATATGAGCTCTCTCATCAACAAGTGCATCATGTAAATGTGCATAAAAAGTGGAATGATTTGCATCATAACATGAAACCTATAAAGGCTGATTTCCTCATTAGGACCAGCACTAAACTATCCACCTATAAAAAGAGATAGAAAAGTATCATACATGTCTTTAGAGCTAACAAATGTCTCGTTAGTACATGAAAGTAATGACTAAATAACATCTTCCACAAAAACAACATCACGGCTAACCAAAATGCATTTAGTTTGTGGATGATAGAGACGATACCCTTTGCTTTTAGAACTATACCCAACAAAAATACACTTTAGTACTTTATCATCTAATTTCTTGCATTGTTGTTCAGGAACTAATGCATTTTCAGACAACCAAAAACACACAGGTGAGCAACAGATGGCTTATGACCATGCCAAGCCTCATATGCAGTGATAGACTACAATGATTTAGTGGGACACATGTTAAGTACATATGTAACACACATAATAGCCTCAAGCTAGAAACTATGTGGAAAAGCTTAACTCTCCATGAGTGACCTATTTTTTTGTTCAGCAACTCCATTACGTTGAGGTATATATGGCACTATACACTGATGTTTTACCCCACATTAACCAAAAATTCAATAAAGTTAGAATACATAGATCCCCCCCTCGATCAGAATGAAAGGTGCCCATTTTACATGCTGATAGATTTTTATCCAAAACCAAAAATTGTTTGAAGCACATAAAAGCTTTGGACTTTTTTTTCAATGGATATACCCATGCATGCATGGAAAAATCATCAATGAAAGTCACAAAGTAAAGATAGCTTCCAAAACAGGGTGTCTGCATAAGACCACAGACATCACTCGGAACAAGCTGCAATTTCTTATTAGCTCAAACTGAACCATCTTTTGGGAATGAGGAACGCTAAATTTTGTCCAAAATATAACCTTCACATACATCTTTACTGGGTGCCTGAAGTTTGGGTAAAGAGGACCATTTTAGATTTTTGCAGGCATAGTAAACTAGCAAAATTCAGATAACCATAGCATGCATGCATGCCAAAGCTTTGCATCTGACATAGCCTGAGAAACATGTACTGCACATGCTAAATCTTTCATAGATTTTCCATAGTCTATGAGCTTACATAGCCCATGATATAAAATGCAAGAAGCATAGTGACATTGCCATTTGATATATCATGAACTATACATCCATCATCAATAAATTTCACAACCAAGCCAATCTTGGTTAATGCTGAAACTGATAAGAGATTTTTCTTGATCCCTAGCACAAATAAAGCAGCTGATAATGTAAAAGAACTACCATCAGCAATAGTCAGAATAATCTTACCAACTCCCATAATAGGATAAGTATGAGTTGTTGGTGCATGCAATAATATTTCCTATAGGGGCAGGCTCGACTACAGTGAAGAAAGTGTGTTGCGATGTAATATGTTTGATCGACCCACTATCAAATTGCCAAAGATCTAAGTCTACTATAGACATACACTATTCATGAGAAGATGGGTCATAACTAAAAATAGTAGTAAATGCCCATTCTTCATTCTACACAAGATTAATAGACTCTGTTTTGGGTATAGAGGCCTTTGCAATAACCATTCTAGCATCTTTCTTCTTTGCCTCTTTAGCAGCCAGTTTTGGAAAACTCTTTATTACATGATCATTTCCTTTAGATTATTTACAAAATAATTTCTACTTTTTTTTTTATTCTCTTCTCTGTCTTCCTTTTTCAATTGTGCAGAATTTGCAAACTTTTGCTTACTACTAGAAGAGCTCCATTTACCTTTGCCCTTTTGACTATCCAAGAAAGCTTGATCTGCATCACACATAATGGACCTGTTCTGCCTAGACTGATCTTCTTGCAATTGAAGAGAGACTAACTCCTCAAATGTTAAGGCATTTAGATTTCCTTTCATCATCAAACAAAGAGTAGAAGCAAAACTTTGATATGAATTAGGAAGACCATTCAAAAGAGTCTTCACAAGTGAACTGTCAGGAAAGACTTCATCAGAAGAAATCAATTATTCCTTCAAGTCTTTATCTTTGTCAGAAAGTTGTCCATGGAATCTCCCTCATTCATGTGCTCACTCTCCAACTCTTTTCAAAGATAAGCAACACAAGCTTCATCCCTTGCTTGGTATAAAGTGGTAAGTGTATCCTAGGCATCCTTAGCTATTTCGCAAGAGCAAATGTGAGGAATAATGGCATGTTTGATAGACGAGGCTATAAATGCATGTGCATGAGCATCTGTGCCATGCCAAAAAAATTGCTCTACAGTAGGTGCAGTAGGAACCGCAATGCAAATAGGAACATGAAGAATATCACCATCTTCAATGCCATCTGCATCACCTTCAACAACTGTGTTTACAGGTGAAATAGGATGTTTTTTAATACTCTCCACAATATTCCACAGTCCTTTTGCAACCAAAACATGATGCATCATATAAGCCCACAATGGATAATTGGTACAGTCCAACTTATCCTCAGTAGCCAACATATGGAATACATCACTGCGTTCTGCCATGGCTAGTGACTAAAATACCCTGATGCAAAAAAATGACTATATCTGAAAAAGTTGAACAAAACTGCCCTAATGAGTTCTACTAAACCTATAGTAGACTTTGAGGTGCTTAAATGGGTAAATCGAAACCTTTATATATCTTTGCCACAAAAAGATGAAATTGCCTACACAAGCACTAGGATAGTGCATACAGAGGCCGAAACAATCTCAAATTGCAGTTTTGACACCAAAACACAAAGCAATTTTGATCTCTTAATCACCTTGAGTATGCTCACCAAATTTTGTGCAATTTCGAGATTCTAATCAGAGGGGTGTTGATGATGCCCTGGATGAAATGATGACCTACTCTGATACCAATTGTTGGAGTTTGAGGTCTAGGGAAGCACACAAACAACACGAGGAAGAAGACAAAGCTTGGAGCACAAGACACAATACTCAATGTATCATGACTAGAATGTACAAAGATAACTAACCCATAAGGGCTATAGTGGTGTATACAAGCCGAGGGAAAAAACCTCCTAAAGAGGGAAAAATGTGTCCCCGTTGTTCTAGAGTGTTCACATATATCACTAACTAAATATATCAGCATGGACAACTACTTTGTCAAGCTCAGCCTCAAAGCCTTACGTAGAGTGTAAGAAAAATTATTCCCTATAGTAGTTTCAACCATTACTTTAACTGGACCAAAAAAAATTGTAAATAAACCTTGGCCAGCTAACAAGAACTTTATCAACTTCTGTGGAATGGGCAAAGCTATAAACAATTCTCGGCTTTGCTCTTGAAATGTTTTACTAAAGTCTTCAAATAACTATGAAATCCAACTTTATCCATTGTAATTTTTGAGAAGTTCTTAAGGAATAGATGGATTGTTAAAGTTAAAGAACATGAAGAAGCCATTTTCAAAGATTGATTATTATAGAACATCTAGCTATTATATCTATTTTGGTTTCCTTTTCCAGCTAGCTAAATCTAACCTTTGGGTGAAAAATTAGTGAGATACTCTATCTGAATCAAGTCTAAAGGCTTGAAATGGCAAGGATGAATAAGAAAATTGTGTAACCAATTGGAAATTGGAATATAACTTTATTTGAGCCAAACTTTATGAGAATCAAAACCTTAATTTCATAGATCGGTTCTAAAGGATGTTTTGAATCATTTTACTTATCTTAAAGGGAATTAAATTAGATACTCAAAACGGTACTTGGATTGAATAGATAGGTACGTTTTCAATTTAATTCACTTAGAAATCCAAGTAAAAAGGTAAGTCATCTCTCTAAGTTTTGCCAACTAAATGAAAAAAGAAGAAGGGAAAAGTATGAGAAAAGGGATAAATCCCCACACAAAGAAGACCACATAAGAAAAATGATAATCATCTCCTTCAACATTTGGGGCCTCATACACCCCTCTAGAACAACCATTCTTGGCCAATGAATTAGGGAAAAAAGTGTTAACCAAGACTTTCTATGTGTTCTAGAGGTCAAAATAGATGTGAATGATCTTAGCGAAAGACTTTGAAAAATTTCTCTCCTCCATTATTGGAGCTCCACCAGCCCCCTCCCCCCCCCCCCCCCCCCCCCCCCGTTACTATTGATCTATTATTGGATTCAAGTTCATATAGTCTTCATATCTCTTAGGCTTAACTACTCACCTACATGGTTGGATTGACACATCATTTGGAGGTTTACATCTATTGTCTATTGTGTCATTTTACTACACTCCTAATCGAGATAATGTGAGAATTATCACTTGGAAATTTTTCAAATCCTTACATACTAATATTAATCTTTGCACAAATTTTAACATTGTGGAAGTCCTCATGGAGAGGTGTTCCGAGAAAGGTTGTGCGATCTCCTTGGTGTTGAATATAATATTGAAGGATAACATACCAATGAAAGGCCATAGTACCCATGAGACTTCGATGTTGGACCAAGTTTGGACCTATCCGACCCTCTATGGGTGCCCAAATGCCCATACACTTTCATCAAAGGCCAGTTTCACACTCAACAAGGACAAGTGCTTTTTTGAAGTGCCCACCAAATGAGGTGCCTTATCTCTATCTAGCCCAAGTTCCTCAACTAGGCTCTAATACGAATGTGAGGAATTGAATTCACAACCTCTTAGGTAGGAGTATGATGGTCTAACCACTAGCCCCAAAATCCATGGATGAGGATTACTTCCCAATTCTCTCTCTTAAGGTATAATTCAACCATTCCCTGCTAGGATTATGTGACACTCACTTACATGGAACCAAAGCTTCATTATCCAATCTTCTCATGCCAAATGTTTATATCGGGCTATCAGTCAAACCCGTGCCATCTTGCGACACATTCTAAAGTGAATTATGCATATTATGTGTTGGTTATGAGCATGTAATCATGTGCGAATCCACTCCAAAGAAACACAATCCGTATGGACCACCCTATCTTCTTGCTGATTGACCAAAAGACTTTGTATGTTTGTATAAATACATATCCGATGATGAATGTAAATAAGGCACATTTATTTGTCATTTCTATACACACTCATGAGAACTCTCTCTCTATTATCTTTTCTTATCTATTATCTATTTGCACATGAGAGACTTTTTTTCTCTCTTTCTTTCTCCATCTCTCTCTACCTCTCTCTCTTTCTCTTCTTCTATCCACGGGTGAAGGAGACAAACATCGCACTTTATGTTGTGCCATAGACCTCATTCAATATGTGGTATAGGACCCATGTGATTGACTCGAAGACAACTGCAACATGCCCCGATGTGGAAGGTATGAGAGGACTAATCTCACATTCGTTCATTAGCAAAGCAAACGGAGGAGCATTAAAGGTTGGAAAATATTTGGTATCCTGTTATTGACTTATGTGAAAGACTTGATGACAAAGAGATTCTTCTTAGGGAGTGTTAGAAGATGGACCTAGCATTGTAGGACCTATGGAGGGCTCATACCTTATGGAGAATTTCGACTAGCACTAATAATAAGGTATAATAAGGCTTTTTAGAAAATGGCCAAATCGCATTGGTTTCCTCACTTGATAGGTCTCAATAAAACTGGTATGTACACACACACATACGCGCGCGCGCGCACACACACACACATACACACACACACACACATATATATATATATATATATATATATATATATATATATATATATATATATATATATATATATATATATATATGTATGTGTACAACCCATAGTGTCGTGGGTCAAAGGAACCTAGATTTTGGTGTAGATGGCTTTTTGTGATTGTCAAACTTTGGGGTCTTGCAGTTTGATGTCCTCTGATTTCGGTACTCCTCGAGGACCACCGTGGCCAAGCATGTCCAAAGTCCTATGGTGCTTTCTGGGTGTGGGACTTTGGCATTTTGTTGATCGTTGGTTCCAATGATATGTTGCGATGAAGTCCTCAACTGTCATCAGTTTTCCTTTCTGAATCGTAGTGGTCCCAACCTAATCTTGCTACACTTAGTGACACCTACCATATTAAGTACACACATCCTTCATGCCGCTACCCATCCTTTTCCCACCTACAATGACTTTTAGTAGGATGCACCAGATATTAATGCACTTTTAGGATGCACTTGATATTCATGCATCTTACCCATGCAAGAGAGTAGTCCTTGCCGTGACAAGACGTATAGTAATGGTACAACATGGAGGCATAAGGAGGTCGAGTCTTGATGAGCATTTACAATCTAGTAATTTTTATGCTATATAAGGAGCAATGTAGGCACTTGTGTGACATTAGAGTGATAATAGTAATCGACATCATAAGCACAATTATCATTATTATAGGAGCAATCGATTCAGGAAGATATCAAGAGAGAGTCGATTACAGAGATTCTATTAGGAGTAGGAGGTCAGATACGAGATTGAGAGAGTGGGAACAATGTCATAATGTGTTGCATAGTGCAACGTTTTAGGAAGACTTCATAATGTAGAAAAAGATAGTCAATGTAGAAAACATCATTTGCAGGATAAATGCGTGGATAGTTGTGGAAAAGTGACATTTGCAATTGAGAAGATAGAAGTAAGTTGAGGTTGACAACGTGTGGATAGAAAGTCATCTGCTTAGAATTGTGTTTTTGGGGCATAGGATGCTCAAAGAGAGTTTGTTCAAAGACTTGGAGAAGGGTATTTGTGAAGAAAGCGTAGTGCTAGAGTGGGAACACCTTGATGTGGATATATAGGCAAAGACGTACCACTCTGACATTGGGAACCATTCAGCGTATGCGGATCAATGAGATGGGTGATGCTACGAAGGATCGACAAAAACAGGTGATTACTGAGGCCATAAGTGTGTGGTACACTTGAGAGCTTTGCTTCTACCACCCCTTTCTCACTAAGGAATATTGCGTGACTTATTGTTTACTAGTCAGACGTGCTTCATCCCATAAGAACATCCTCTTCCATCAAGAACTATCATATTCTATCTCGTGGGTTCATGACCATAAGATTCCTATAGAAGTTCTTGAGAAATCAAAGAGATAACTCACACAGACTTGTAGACACACATATGTAGAGATAATACAATAATGGAATCTGACAAGAGCACACATAGAATAGAGAGAGATAAGACTAAACACAAGATTGGGTACAATCCCCCCCCCCCCCCCCCTCATACTCTGATGGACGAGTCTCTCACAGTATGTTTATTTATAAGTATTTTCATTACATCCTGAATAAAAGATGCATGATGGCAGCACTTTGAAAAGCACCCGTTTATGAAAAATATACTTTATTTACAAGATGTTGTTTTCTAAGTGATCTACTATTTTTACAAAAAATATATAAAATACTATCTTTTGAATTTCCAAAATATCTAAGTAGATCCATGTGCATTCATGCCCTCATGATTCTTCACTTGCTAAATAAAAAGAGAATCAAACTAAAAACCTCAAGATATTTAAATCCATTTAACATTCCGTTATTTAATAAAGTATAACATGGCTCCGAGTTGAGGAGCAACTAAATTCATTTGATAATAATAAAATAGACATGGATGACCAGCCCATGTCCCATCACTAAACAATCATAAGCATATTCCATGTAAAAAAACCACATGCATTGAAATGCGAAACTAAAAGTCAATGTGACTATGAATGAGATGCAGAAATCAAATGGTCATGATGTGGAGTTCATGATGTCTTGTAAATCCATTGAGATTCTTCAAGTGAGTGGTTTTTATATTTAACTAAATATCTATGATATTGCTTACCAGTGTGTGTAATAGTGACATCATAATCAAGTATTTTCTATGGAGCTAAAATTCCAGCATCCTCTTCAAGTAAAGAAGGATCATCTAAAATAGGAGTGGGTGGTAAAGTTCCTTTAAAGGATTTCAATAGTAACATGAGAAGAATTATGTATATTCCAATGATAAGATATGTCTAAACTAAAAGGATTCTCATTTAGTTTTTGAATAATGTGAAAAGGTCCATAATAAGATGGTGCAAGTTTAACCTTAGGATGTTGCAAAATGTTTTTCAAACGTCTTTGAATTATTTGTAACCGTACCAAATTATTTTCACTAAAGTGTTTAACTACTTATTTCTTATTAAAATTACACGTGTAATGTCCTTGACTCTTCTTAATGTGCTCATGAACCTCATGAAGTGTAGAAATATGATCTTGTGCAAAAGAATCAGCCATAGGGATATCAGTTTGAGTGATAGTTATGGGTGTGGAAAGCCTTTTACCATAAACAATTTCATATGGTGCATGTCAGTAGTGGTATGCGTTGTGTTATTATATGCAAATTATAGTAAATGAATATTCTCATTCTAATTATTTGGATTATCTAAGGAATAACAATGTAATACATATGAAATAGTACTATTTGTAGCTTTACTTTTCCCGTTACTTTCAAGATGGAATGCAAAGCTAAAGTCTTTTTTGGAGCCTAAAGTTTGAAATAATACAACCTAGAAGTGATTACAAAAATGAACATCTGGATATGATAGAATAATTTTTAATACATTTAAAATAGATTACAAAAACAAACATCTGGAATACATCTAATAAATAACTAAGAAGCTTGAGGTGCAAATAGAGTCTTTTTACAAGGAATGAAATAAGCTTGTTTACTAAACCGATCAACAATTGTCCTAATCATATCATTATGAGATGAAGTTGTAGGAAGACTAGTAATAAAATCCATAGAAATTTGTTCCCATGGTCCATTAGGTACAACAAGTGTCATTAATAATCCAAATGCTTTACCATGACGTAGTTTCATAGGTTCACACACAAACAATGGGAAACATATTGTGCAATATCCTTTTTCATACTTGGCCAAAAGAAGAATTCTTTACATGAAGATGGTGATATAAACCTTTTCCATATATGGTTGTTCATGCATGTCTTTCATAACAAGTTCTTTAAAAACTTGTGTGATGCATAAATTGTGTTGGAAATACAAGAATCCATTATGAAAAGTGCAGTGATCCTCATTAGATGATGTAGAATTATTGAACGTAGTCCATGTTTGTGAAAAATACAAGTCTGATCCATAAGTAGGAATCATGTCATGAAATGAATGAATATGAATAGCATAAATATTATTGATTGAAACAATATTTTTTTGTGGGGATGGGAAGTGACTAAGGGCATCAGCTACAACATTAGATTTGCTAGGTTGATATTGAATTATGGGTTGATAATTTTGTATGATTGAAGCCCATTTAATGTGTCTTTCAAAAATCAATGGTTGATTTAATAAATTTAATAGCATGTTGGTCTATTTTGATTAGAACTTTAGAACCCATGAGGTAATGTTTACAAACTTTTAAACTATGCACAAGAGCTAATATTTCCTTATCAGATGTACTATAATTCTTTTCAGAAGGTTTAAGTTTCCTACTTTGAAATGCAATGGGATGATCATTTCACATTAATACATCACATATACGTAAACCACTAGCATTTGTAATTACATGGAAAGGTTGTGCAAAATCTGCTAATTTCAAAAGACGTGCATGAAAAAGTGCATGTTTGACCTTTTCAAAAGATTTTTGTTGTGCGAATCCCCATAGAAATTTCAACTTTTTATTCAATAATAATGTGAATGAAAGTTGTAAATAAGAAAAACCTTCTACAAACTTTCTATAAAGACTAGCTAACCCTAGAAAAGAGCATACGTCATTCACACATTAAGGTACATGCCATTCTTCAATTAGTTATATTTTCTTTGGATCTACATGAACACCTTGACTAGAAACAATATGTTCTAAATACTCTATTTTTTGGAAAAAAGAACTCTTTTTAGGATTGGCATAAAGTTTCTTTTTGTGTAAGAAATTGAAGTTTTTTGCTAAATTATTTTTATGGTCATTTTCATTATCACTATAGACAAGTATATCATCAAAGAAAACAAGAACAAAATCTTGGTAATCAAGGAAAATGTTATTCATTATACATAATGTACCATATGCATTAGTGAGTCCGAACGGCACTACCATGAATTCAAAGTGACTAGTTTGAGTTCTAAAGGCAATATTATAAATGTCATTTTTTATCATTTGTATGTGATTATGCCCACATTTAAGGTCATGTTTTCTAAAGATACATGCTCCACGAAGTCTATCTAGCGAATCATCTATCCTAGGAATATGATATCTGTTTTTAATTGTGATCTTATTGAGTGATCTATAGTCAATGCACATCTCATAAGTCTTGTTCTTCTTCTCCACTAGGAGAACATGTGCTCCAAGGGAGAAGAACTAGGCCTTATAAATCCTCTGTGGAATAGATTCTTAGATTAATTAGCTATTTCTTTTTTATGTAAAGGTACATGCCTATAAGGTGCTTTATGGGGACAAGAACTATTAGGAATTAATTCTATATTATGGTCAGGAGATCCCCTAGAAGGTGGTATTTTAGAAGGAAAATCAGCCATAAAACAATCCTTATAGGAAACCATAACTGATTTATGTGCATTAGGAAGTTTATGTGTATAATCAATTATGCTATTGACAAAAACAATACATGACTTGTGGCCTTTCCTAAATGCACGTTTTACTTGAGTATGACTAATTAATGGAAATGGTTGGAAGTCATGCATTGCAAATAAAGAAATAACTTGATTGTTAAGCGTAAAAGTAATTGTGTGTATATGATAACCAATGCATGGATTATAATGATGATGATGAGGCATGCCAAGTATAACATCATAGGACCACAAAGCAGCAAGTAAGAATGTGCATTCATCTATGTATGAACCTATAGAAATATGAGCATTATACACTTCACTTGTAACATTATATCTATTTCCTTAAAATGCAGCCTTAACTTTATACACAGAAGGAAGGGGGTTTAATTGGAGACCTTGCATTAGTGTATAAGAAATAAAATCATGATAACTTCATTATCTAAAATACTAACAACTTTACCATTAATAGTACTTTACATGCAAAGTAAATAATGGATATAAATTTCGTTACCCAAGGTAAGATATTTTTCTAATGCTTCTTTAGTCCAATAAGGTTGAGTGT
Source organism: Ceratopteris richardii (assembly GCA_020310875.1). Lineage (NCBI taxonomy): Eukaryota > Viridiplantae > Streptophyta > Polypodiopsida > Polypodiales > Pteridaceae > Ceratopteris > Ceratopteris richardii. The sequence goes on from CM035441.1 coordinate 62,131,700, forward strand.
CTTGATGACCCAGCTCTATGTTGTGTACTTGAACTCCAATAGGTTTCCAATCATTAGGTCCGAAGCTACATTTGGCTTTAGTATGAAAAAACTTACCACAATGTGAACAAGTGATGGAATTCACCTCAAAATTCAGATTTTTAGCACAAAATGATGATTTTCCAACATCAACCCAAAAACCCAATTCTCAAAATTTTCTTGAAATTTTGAATAATATAAAAAACAATAAAACTTGAAAAAAAAAATATAACTTGAAACAGAAAAACACTTGAAATTTTGAATAATATAAAATACAATAAAAATTGAAAAAAATATAACTCAATAGAGAAAAACAAACTTGCAACTTTCAATGAGAATTGCAATTATGAGGAAAAAAACATGGTTCTTTAATTGAAGTGAACTTCAACATTTCTCAACTCGAAGTCTAGGAGAGGTAGTTATTCTCTATTAGAAAGTGCTTTTTACATTGAATTCCACTAGGAAGTGGAAGAAAATTGAAACCCTAGTTCTCAAAGATCAAAGAAAAGTTAGGGTTGGATTGAAAAAAGTTGTAATTGAATGAGATTGAGATTTGCACTTCTCATAAAACACACCCATACAGAGAGAGAAAATATGTAACACAACAAGAGAAAAATTGGGAGGTCCAAAACACACATTTTATTGAAATAAACATGGAAGAGCATACTAGGGAACTAAGAACATCTCACCAACAGAATTAGAGAAATATCATCAAGTATCTCTATACAATAGGTCAACACCTATGTGTGTCATGATGGATAGCATAAGGAACTCATCAAATTGATGAATTTAAAAATTCTTTTTAACTTGAAGCTTTTGGCTCAGTTTATGGATGGAAGATATAAGGATAGACAAGGTCTAATAACCTTGATGAAACTAATGACCTAGTTCAATGTTCTAAAAAAGCAACATGGGATGAAAACCTAGAAGAACAAAGTAATCCAAGAGTAGTAGGCATCATGCACTAGTAAATCCACCATGTGAAAGAAGATATCATACTTCCACAAAGCCTTAGACCATCACAAGTAGCCAAATGCATCAAAAATAAATATGATGGATCTAGTGATCCTTAGGATCATTTAGCTAAGTACAAATAAATCTTGAAAGCAGAAGAAGTACTTAAATATACTACTCAATTTTAAGGCTTTTGGATTAACCCTAATATGAACTTCCTTATCATGGCTTATACCATTAAGGATAGAAATGTTTCCAAATATTTAAAGATTTTTTGAAGGACTCATAGGAGAGTTCTCCAAGAGAGATCAAGCATAACACTAATACCTTGATCCACACATTTAAATAGAAGCCTGAGGAAAGTGTGAGGATAGTTGCAAGAAGATTTAATCAATATCTGGATAGAGGCCCAAATGAAGGAAAACCATCCATGCCAAAAAGAGTGTCCTTATTCATTGAAGGATTAATTAATGCTCCATTGAGAACAATCGTTTATTTTAGAAGATGTTTAGACCTAAACTCTTGCATTAAAGAGGCAATTAACTTGGAAGATAATAGAGGATCTGATCTTCTAATATATGATCAACAAGTAGGTGGGGAGAGTAAAATACCACCCACTGAAAATTTGGCTCAAGCTTTAGCAAAAGCTTTATGATCTACTTTCAAAACAAACATAGTCAACCTCACAATAACACAAGTAAGAAAATGTTATGTGTGTGGAGAAAACCATCCAATATATATGTAAAACACCATCTCATCTTCAAGATAAATATTTTTGCAATTAAACCCAAGCCCACATACTTGGTTAATTCACTTATGCTTGATTCATTGGCATAACCTATGTAAGAATTCATATTTATCCTTGTAAAAGTGGATTACACCCACGTGGAGTTAGGAAGCTCTAAAATAAAAAATCTCTTGGATGTTGAGTCATGAGAGAATCTATCCAATACTTTAGGATTCACCTTTTAGGTAGAAGTTTGAGTTTGTGACTCCAAGCATGACTATAAGAAGAGGATAAAAAACACCCGCATGCATCTTGACCTTCGGAGATCATTTTGGAATACAGTCGTTGTGACGTGAGAGCTCATATCATAGCTCATTCACCTCTCACACATTTAACAATGTATGATTGCCAATGATATTGCATTTTACATTTTTTAATAAATATATGATCATTACATTCTCATTCCACTTCTCTGTTATAAGTCCATGAGAATAGTGATCATCTTTGAGTTTCTTCTAAGTGTGTAGTTGGTCATTTGCCATGATTTAAAGCATGTTAGATTCAACATACTGTCTATTACACATACAAAGCTTCATTAGCAATTCATCTTGGGATCTTGAGATATTAATGTATCTTTGCTCAGTCATCAGATAATTGTAGCAGGCCATGAATGTCGGGATGGAGCTATGACTTGCTAAACAAACTTCTTTCTCTACATGTAGTCCATTTTTTTTAAAATCACTCATGATTGATAGCTTACTAAGTTAATTAGAGTTCCCTAAAAGGAATTAAGACAATTGCTATTGTGCTCAGAGAATTGTTCACAACACTGGGCAGGTGTAAGAACAAAAATAGCAAACTTTTTGTTCTTGCATCAACTTCAACATATCTATTTTGATCCATTGATTGTTGGATCATCTTTCGAGCAACATATATGGTTATTTGTGTTCATTAGCTAGATAAAAAGGCCCAATAGACTCTCAAGCCATCATTCTTAGTAGATGTGAAGCAGTATCTAGCTACACCACCTCATCTCTTGTGACTATCCACCATCTCCTCCAACAGTGGTATCCCAGCAACAACAGTCAAGATGGGAGATGGATTTCCATCCTTCATTGAAAAATTGGACAGGAACAACTACTCAGCATGGTTACTTAGGATGCAAGCCTACCTTCAAGGGAGAATTCCATATGGATAAATCTCAGGAGATGAAGAGATACCAATATTTAGGAGTAGGAAACAACCTACAAGGGAAGAACAAGAAAGGTTGACCACATGGTGTGCAAAGGACGCTCTTGCCATGTCATATTTACTAAACTCAATCTTTGATTTCTTGTTACCACACGTTAGGAATTGCAAGACTGTTGATATATTTAGGTAGTGATGTGTGTGAACACTCTAGGACCGCCGGGGCACTTTTTTCCCTCTTTAGGAGGTTTTTTTCCCCCGGCTTGTATATACGCCTATTGCCCTAATGGGCTACTTATCTTTGTACATTCTCTAGTAATACATTCAGTCTTGTGTGTTGTGCTCCAAGCTTCTTCTTCTTCCTTGTGCTGTTCGCGTGCTTCCGCAGACGTCTAACTCCAACAATTGGTATCAGAGCAGGTCGTTGCTTCTTCTAGGGCGCCGTCGACACTCTTCCGTTTGCAGTCTCAGATTCGCATGAAATTTGGTGAGCATAATCAGGGTGTTTCCTAGATCAAAACAGCTTCGCTGTGTGGTGCCGAAATCGCGATTTGAGCTCGTTTCGGCCTCCGAACGCACTATCGCAGCGCTTGTGCAGGCTATTTCGTCCTTTTGTGCCAAAGGTATATACCAGTTTCTGTTCGCGAGTTTAAGCGTCTCGAAGTCTGCTACAGGTCTAGCAGAACTCGTCTGGGCAGTTCCGTTCAACTTTTTGAGATACAGTCAATTTACTGCATCAAGGTATTTTAGTCATCGGCCATGGCTGAAAGCAGTGATGTATTCCGTATGTTGGCTGTTGAGGATAAGTTGGATGGTACCAACTACCCATTATGGGCTTATATGATGCGACATGTACTGGTTGCAAAAGGATTGTGGAACATTGTGCAGGGTGTTGAAAGACGTCCTGTTACACCTGTAACGACAGGTACTGCAAATACAGGTGTTGGAGCTGATGAAGATGGTGTCGAAGATGATATTCCGCAGATTCCTGTTCGTGCTGCTGTTTCTGTTGCACCTACTGCAGAGCAGATTCGTTGGGATGGCAGAGATGCCCAGGCACATGCATTGATAGCTTTGTCTATCAAACGTGCCATTATCCCTCACATTCACTCTTGCAGAACAGCAAAGGATGCTTGGGATACACTTACCACTTTGTACCAGGCTAGGAATGAGGCTCGTGTTGCTTACCTCCGAAAACAGTTGGAGAGTGAGCACATGAATGAAGGTGATTCTATGGACAATTTTCTTACAAAGATCAAAGACCTGAAGGAACAATTGATTTCTGCTGATGAGGTTATACCAGATAGCTCACTTGTGCAGACCGTTCTGAATGGCCTTCCTGATTCATATCAGAGTTTTGCCTCTACTCTTCGATTGATGATGAAAGGCAATCCGAATGCCTTGTCATTTGAGGAATTAGTCTCTGTTCTGTTGCAGGAAGATCAGTCCAGGCAGAACAGGTCCATTATGCGTGTTGCAGATCAAGCTTTCCTGGCTAGTCAGAAGGGCAAAGGAAAATGGAGCTCTTCTACTAGTAAGCAGAAATCTGCAAATGCTGCACAATCGAAGAACCAGGATAAAGATGAGAAGAAATCAGAAAAGCAGAAATTGTTGTGCAAGTACTGTAAAGGAAATGATCATATTATAAAGAACTGTCCAAAACTGGCTGCTAAAGAGGCAAAGAAGAAAGAGGCTGGAATGGTTGTTGCAGAGGCCTCTACACCAAAAACAGAGTCTGCAAATCTTGTGCAGGAAGAAGAATGGGCGTTTACTACTGTCTGCAGTTTTGACCCATCTTCTCATGATCAGTGCATGTCTGCAGTAGACTCAGATGTTTGGTACTTTGACAGTGGGGCGACCAAACATATTACCTCGCAGCGCAGTTTCTTCTCTTCACTCGAGCCTGCCCCTACAGGGAATACTGTCACATGCGCCAATAACTCCTCTTATCCTGTTATGGGAGTTGGTAAGATCATTTTGACTACTGCTGATGGTAGTTCTTTCACTTTGTCAGATGCTTTATTTGTGCCAGGGATCAAAAAGAACCTGTTATCAGTTTCTGCATTAGCCAAGATTGGCTTGGTTGTGAAATTCGTTGATGACAGGTGTACAGTCCATGATCTCTCAAATGGCGATGTGATTATTGCTTCTGGCATTTTATGTCGTGGGCTGTATAAGCTCATAGACTATGAAAGATCTGTGAATGATTCGGCATGTGTAGTTCATGATTCTCAGGCTATGTCAGATGCAAAGCTTTGGCATGCACGCTTTGGTCATCTGAATTTTGCTAGTTTGTTACGCCTGCAGAAATCTGAAATGGTGTCTTCTTTGCCCAAACTTGAGGCACCTGGAAAACATGTTTGTGAAGGCTGTATTTTGGGCAAAATGCAGCGTTCTTCCTTTCCAAAAGATGGTTCAGTTCGGGCTATGCAGAAATTGCAGCTTGTACATAGTGATGTCTGTGGTCCTATGCAGACACCCTCTTTTGGAAATTACCTTTACTTCGTGACTTTCATTGATGATTTTTCCAGGCATGCATGGGTATACCCACTCAAAGCAAAGTCCGAAGTGTTCATGTGCTTCAAACAGTTTTTGGTTTTGGCTGAAAATCTGTCAGCATGTAAAATGGGCACCCTCCGTTCTGATCGAGGGGGGGAATATATGTCTTCAGATTTTAATGCATTTCTGGCTGAACGTGGGATAAAACACCAGTGTACAGTGCCGTATACACCTCAACAGAATGGAGTTGCTGAACGAAAGAACAGGTCACTCATGGAGATGCGAGGTGCATGGTCAAAAGTCAGGCTTTACCACATAGTTTCTGGCTTGAGGCTGTCATGTGTGCAGCATATGTACTGAACAGGTGTCCCACCAAAGCGTTGCAGTCTATCACTCCATATGAGGCTTGGCATGACCGCAAGCCATCTGTTGCTCATCTGCGTGTTTTTGGTTGTTTGGCATATGCATTAGTGCCTGAACAACATCGCAGAAAATTGGATGATAAGGCAGTAAAATGTATTTTTGTTGGGTACAGTTCTGAAAGTAAAGGCTATCGTCTGTATCATCCACAGACTAAAGGCATTCTGGTTAGCCGTGATGTTGTCTTTGTGGAAGATGCTATTCAGCCATTGCTTTCATGTACTAAGGAGACATCTGTTCGCTCCAAAGACATGTATGATACTTTGATGCCTCTTTTTACAGGTGGACAGGCTAGTGCTCGTCCTAATGAGGCAACTTCTCAGCCTTTGCAGGTTTCATATGATGATGCAGATCATTCCATTTCTGATGCAGATTTACATGATGCACTTGTTGATGAGAGAGCTGATATTGAACAGGCAAAAACTATGCCAAAATGGCTGGTGCAGACTTTGCGTGACAGCAAATTAGATGCACCTTTGTCATATCGTACTCGTTCAGGCTCTCATAGTACCTCATTTGCATCAGATTGCTATGCTATGGCTGCATCTAGTCTCTGTGATGAGAATGAGCCTGTTTCTTTTGATGAAGCACAAAATTCAGAAAATTGGATGGCTGCTATGCAATCTGAATATGATGCTATAATGAAGAATGGTACATGGTCTTTATGTGACTTGCCTCCTGGCAAGAAGGCCATTGGCACTAAGTGGGTATACAAGCTGAAGCGTAAACCTGATGGTACAGTTGACAGGTATAAGGCTAGGCTTGTTGCAAAGGGTTATGCGCAGGAAAGAGGCATTGATTTTGATGAGACCTTTGCACCTACATGCCGTATGACTACTGTTCGGAGCATTTGTGCACTTGCAGCCCATCATGGTTGGAATGTACATCAGTTGGACATTAAAACAGCATTTCTGAATGGTGACTTGCATGAAGAAGTGTATGTTTTTCAGCCCCGTGGCTTTGTGCAGAAAGGGCATGAAAACCAGGTGTGCAGGTTAAAGAAGGCGTTATATGGTTTAAAGCAAGCACCACGTGCTTGGTATGAGAAGATACATGCCTATCTGATTGCACATGGTTTTGAGAACAGTCCAACTGAAAGCACCTTATATGTTAAGCGTGCTAATGATGTGCTTCTGATCATTGTTGTCTATGTAGACGACATGCTGCTCACTGGTCCTCTTGAGAAGCATATTGCTGATTTCAAGGCTGATTTGCATGCCTCATTTGAGATGTCTGATTTGGGGCATTTGCATCACTATTTGGGCATTCAGTTTATGCAAGTTGATGGTGGAATGGCTTTGTGTCAAACGAAATATATTGACACATTATTGCAGCGTTTTGGCCTTGAAGACTGTAAGCCTATTGCCACTCCTATGGAGACAGGTTTACGATTGAGTCTTCATGATGCTGGAGATGCATTTGATGCTGTTCTCTATCAGCAGGCTGTTGGATGCTTGATTTACTTATGCAGTACTCGGCCAGATATTCAGTTTGCTGTCTCACAGATGAGCAGGTTTATGCATTGCCCAGGAGTCACGCATTGGAAAGCGGTTAAGCGCATCTTTCGCTACTTGAGTGGTACTCGGCTACTTGGGTTGTTTTATCCCAAGGGGGGATCACCACCGCCAGATTTGCATGCTTTTTCTGACTCAGATTGGGCTGGTTGCTATGACACTCGTGTATCCACCAGTGGTTTTTGCTTCATGCTTGGTAGCTCATGTATATCTTGGTTGAGCAAGAAGCAGCCTACTGTGGCCACTTCCAGTTGTGAGGCTGAGTATAGGGCAGCTTTCACAGCGACTGTTGAGTGTGTGTGGCTCAGACGCCTTATGGCTGATTTGGGTGTTGGCCAGTCTTCTGCCACCACCATCTTCACTGACAGTCAGAGCGCATTGGCAGTTGCGAGGAACCCTGTGTTCCATGCTCGCACTAAGCACATTGAGGTGCATTATCACTATGTCAGGGAGAGGTTCTCTGCTGGGGAGATCAGCTTGGCATATGTGCCCACGCAGGAGAACATTGCAGACCTTTTCACGAAGGCTCTGCCTAGGGAGAAGTTTGAAGCTTTCCGCAAAGCTTTGGGCTTACTTCCTTTTGTGGAGTGATTTCCACATAGCTCGACACTTCCTTATACATGAGTGCCAGCTCCTTGTTCACCGCATCACTCCCAGGGGGGATTTGTTGATATATTTAGGTAGTGATGTGTGTGAACACTCTAGGACCGCCGGGGAACTTTTTTCCCTCTTTAGGAGGTTTTTTTCCCCCGGCTTGTATATACGCCTATTGCCCTAATGGGCTACTTATCTTTGTACATTCTCTAGTAATACATTCAGTCTTGTGTGTTGTGCTCCAAGCTTCTTCTTCTTCCTTGTGCTGTTCGCGTGCTTCCGCAGACGTCTAACTCCAACAAAGACCTCCCAAGAGACTTGGGAAGTACTCTCATCATATTTCTCATTAAACATAAGAGCTAGGAAGAATTAGTTATGTATGGAATTTACAACTCTAAAGAAACAACCAAAGCAAGGAGTGGCTAATTATTTAACCAAAATGAAAGATGTCGCTGACCAACTTGCAAGAATTGGAGAGGAGATAGAAGAAGAACACATAGTGAGGTAGATCATTAATGGAATCAAGGCTGATGACAAGTGGGAGTCCTTCATCACAACAATGGACCTCTACATGGATATGCAAATACCTAACTTCAACACCTTGATGGGGCAACTCTTCACCCATGAGACAAAGCTCAACAACAATGGTGACAACTCTAGAGATAACCAATCTTCCCTTTATATATATAAGAATAAATCTAAGGATACATGTAAAGGCAAGAAGCATGAAGAAGAGGCTAGTACTCTCAAGCTAATTCAGCAAAAAGAGGAAGAGGTGCTAGAGGAAGGGGTAGAGGAGGAAAGCAAGGCAAGGGGAGACCCTACAACAACTCATGTTACAACATTCCTGGTCTTAACAACCACACCACAAAAGAATGCTTCAACAATACAAGGAATCAAAGGGGAAGAGGTTTCCATAGAGGTAGGTAAGGGCAATCAAGAGGCAGATACATCAATGGTGAAGGCAACTACAACCATAACTACAATCAAGGCTACAACAACAACAATTATCAAGGAAATTTCAGAGGAAGAAGGGACTACCACAACTATATTGAAGAAAAAGAAAGGAACTTCCTTATACATGAGTGGTAGCTCCTTCTTCACCGCATCACACCTTGGGGGGATTTGTTGATATATTTTGGTAGTGATGTGTGTGAACACACTTGGAACACCTCATAAACTTTTTTCCCTCTTTAGGAGAGTTTTTCCACCGTGGTTTGTATATAAAATTATAAACCTAATGGGTTACTTATCTTTGTACATTCACTTGGTAAGACATTCAGTATTATGTTATGTGCTCTAAGCTTCATCTTCTTCCTTATGTTGTTCGCATGCTTCTGTAGACGTCAAAATCCAAAGAGAACAAATAAGAATGACAGAAACTCGTCAAGATAAAGTGATCAAGATGGAAACAAAAGAAGTGCAAAAAAAATGGAATTTCATTTTTGGAAGAAAAGTTTGAGAAACAAATAGTAACCATGAAAATGTTGGGAAAGGTAAAATATTTGGAGTCAAAGAAAAAAATCTTTCAGACATCCTCTCGAGTGATGAAAAAAGCTAATGAAGAGATCACTAGAGTACTAATGGAAGAAGCAAGCTACAGGCTAGAATGAAGTAACATAGAGGACGTGTCATCGGAGGGAGAGAATGAAGAGATCATGGCCATAAAATAACAATTAGAGAAAGTGAAATAAGAATTCAAAGATGAAAAAGAGCTTGAACCATAGCCAACAAGGCATGCTATTGATGCTATGTAGGGCCACAATAATTTGAGTTAAAAGGGTTTAAAAAGAAGGGATGGAATGGTAACAAAAAAGGGCTAAGAATATAAAGGAGATAGAGTTATGGAAAGCTAAATCTATCTAGTCTAAAGAGGAAGTGATTGAGGAACAAGTAAAGGAAGAATAGTAGTGGAAGAAACACAACCATCTCCAATCCATGATCAGGCAACAAAATATCAAAGAATAGAGGAGATCTATGATGATGCATTAGATGAAGTTATTTAGCAAGTGCTCCATGATAGAGAAACAAGAATGAAATACATTAGAAAAATTCATAGTCCATATCAAGACAAGATTATCCTATTCGCTTTGGAGCAAAGTGTAAATCCAACACACCATTAGTGGGCCATGGATGGACTAGAAGTTTCCTTTTGCATGGTATTAGAGAGCATAAGGTATTATCATACTGCTAGAGTTAGGAGAAGCCCAAATAAGCTCTTAGAATATGAAGATGGAATGGAGAATATAAAATACGTGTTTGAGAAAGCTACCCGCTCTTGGAGAAATAGATGGTTGGATACATATAAAAAATGCAAGAAAATGTGGATTGAATTTCCCAATCAATTCAAGATTAATCCAATTTATTGTTCTAGAGAAGAAGAGAATGGCTAGAATTTTGGCAAATGAGAAAAGAGGGAAGTATCCCTTGATAGTGGCTTAACTTTCCCAACATAGCTAGACCAAAGAAGGGGAACTCGCCATCAAGAACATACATAACCACAACTTGCAAGGCAATTGCAGAGGATCTCAATGATGTAAATGATCTAAATTCATGGACATGTCCAGCCAGGACTTGAACTCAGGACATCCTCCTACAACTTCAAGGCGTCAGCCACTAGGCTACTTGGGCTCGGACAATGACTTTATTTTTTACCTAAGCTACACACTTGACAAAATTTGTCTCCTAGTCTATTATAGCATAATCATATTCATGGGCTATCATTATGTATAGATGACTATGGATTCTTTGAATAAGACTTCAAAATTTTTGGAAGAATATCATAAGTGATGAAGACTAGACTAATAGCATACGGATCAGGATATACAAAGTATCGAAAGAAGGATTTAACAAATTGATCAGTAGTAATTGTATAGTGGAGTAAACCACTTTTTGAGATGGTTAATGATATTTATATCACTACAAGAAAAAACCATGATCTAGTAGCACATGCCTACCAAAGAAGGAAGAAGTAGTGAGAAACATTGCTCGAAGATTTTGATAAGGAGGATAGAAGTCAAGGAAGGAGAAATGTTAGGAACAAGCTTTTAGCAGCAAGCAAGTCTCTATAGCAACAACCTCTTTTAGTGGAGCAGGACAACTTAGATAGGTAGATATAGTACCTTGATATTCAACCAACTTACAACAGAAAATTGGTTGAAAACAAAACTCATCCCATCTTTACATTTGTCTTCTTAGATGAACTTTCTTGCCATGAAAGAGATCTCCTCAAAACTCTCTAGAAAAACCTCTAGATACCTGTTTTGATGTAGCCTTTAACTTTCAAATGATTTAAAGCGTATTAAAGCATTCCTTGAATTTCTTCATATCTCTTCATAAGTGCTCTTCTAAGATATGACCTGCAAATGATAATCTGATAGTAGAAAGTGATACCTGTGATTTGATGTTGATCTGATTCCTTCATCTTCTCTAAACCATTGTTCTTCCTTGAATTTGAAGTAGTCTTCTCTTCATCAAGTCTGGGTCTTCAAACAATGCTTTTGTAAAGTATTTGCATACTCTTCCAAAAATATTCGGCTGCTAACAGATCATCAACTTCATACTCCACAGTGATGAATACACATGTAACTGAATTGTCTAATTCTCAAATCTCTACTCATCTAGATTAAGTGTGTATGTCAAATGTCAAATGTTAGAAGATGCTTTCAAATCATATGTTGTAAATCTGGAATCCTGGAAAACCTGGGATATGAATGAGCCTTAATACATTGATGCCAAAGATCTAAAGTTTTGAAACCAAAACCTTAGTGCTCTGATACGAAATGTTGGAAGTGAAGTAGGCCCTTAGGCTCATGTCACAGGTCCATAGTTCCATAGGTCCAGTATATACAACATTAATTCCAGCATTCTTCAATATTGACAAAACATGAACATACCACAACTTAATCATACAGCTGATGAGACAAAGATAGAGAAAGAATAGACGACATGTGTAAGGTGTTACGTAAGCCATCGCTTACTCATAGTATCATATATAACAATGTTCAATGTACAATGTGGGAGCAAAACTCTCAACCACTCTATGTGATGAGAAATAGATGAATGAGTGAATGTACAATGTAACAAACATATTCAGATGTGTGGGCAGCAATCTGAATATTCATGAGATGTGTGACCTTATAGGTTATAGAAGAGTGAATATGAGTGACTGAAAGAGGAAGGAATAGTGTGAAACTGATAGTCAACAAACCCTCATCTGAACTTAGGCTATGGAAGACCCTAAGTCAGATACGTGTGTGAAAATTTCACATACTTATAAAGTAGCATAGAATGCTAACAACTTTGCTACTAGAAATCCTCAAACTCATGTGAACACACCTTCTTAAACACCTCATCAAAATATGCATAAAGCATATATGTACTGTTTCTCTTGTACCTATGCTGAATAGGACTCCTCCTCATATGAACACTACTACCTCCATAAACTTCAAGTAGTACCTGTGCCCATAAAGAGAATATGTACCTGAATACTTAACATAAGATGTAAATCTTATGTTAACCACCATCCAATGTCTTTGAAGTAGCCCGACATCTTCTTGTAGAAGACAATCTTCAACCTAATATCTTCCTGTAGAAGACAATCTTCAAATATGTCTTTGAAGTAGCCCGACATCTTCTTGTAGAAGACAATCTTCAACCTAATATCTTCTTGTAGGAGATAATTTTCAAATACATCATGTAGATGGTCGATCCTCACCATCAAGCTGCTAATGACCAAGTCTTCTTGCCATGAACAAGAGATGACATCCTCTCCATGAGCTAGAGTGTGAGCACATCCTTCATCTTCTCCAAGAAGAATCATTAAGAAGAACTCCATAGTTGCTCCTCAACATGCTTCAAGTTAGCACCATGGCTGCCCCATGTGCTAGTATGTGTTTATATAGTAGTTTGTTCCTCTTGAAAAGCAATAATAAAGCACGATCGTACACGAAAATCTCTCGGCCATCCATTGCGTTTTTGGGAATTCATCCGTGTTCGCATGGTTTGTGTTCATCGTCCGTATGGTTTGTGTTTTAATAAAACAAAAGCAAAAGATCTTCGCGCAGCGCCGATCCTAGGACTTGAACTTTGGTGGGTATAAGAACAACGACGTAGCCACGCTGCCAGCGCCCTTTACATGTATGACAACCATCATGGTTAGCTACACATCTTGTGCTTTGTCGGAGGAAGATGGATTATTTTTTACCAATAGGATATTGATTCCAACAACTATCACGTGGTAGCTCAAAAGACATGAACCTTATAGATGGCGAACTTGGCTACATGGGAACTATTGTTGGTATCTACGAAATTTCATTTTATACATTCAAACAAGTAGAAAAAACTTTATATTTTTTATGATGGAGTTAGTTATTTTTTTAAGCACCTAAGAATGGGTTTTTGTTTCTATATATTTTGATAGGTCATTTTGAAGGTTAACTGGTTTCGAGCCGAATATAAAGGTAGTAATTCCACATTAAGAAAGGAATTATCTAGGTTTTTGGCAATTGATTCTTCCAAGGTAATGCGATCTACTAAAGAACCATGTATTTGTCCTAGGCATATTGAACAAGCATTTTTTTATAAAAACCCAGACGCTCACCCTTGGTGGTAGGTCATTCATGTTTAACCTAGAGATAGGTCATTATTTGAACACTTTATTGTTAGAGAGATCAAAGAAAGTTCTCTTGATGATTCATCATTAGATACTGATACATCAACATCTAAAAGAGAAATTAGAATCATTATACGTGATAATGATACTAATATTTTTGATGAAGAGGATAATACTCTACATGTTGATTCTACTGATGAGGAAGGGAAAATTACCAGAAATCGATATTAATCCATGAATAGATGATGTGACTCATGAGAACACAGATTTAACAATAGAAGAAATAAATGAAATCAATAAGGATAATGAAGATGAGACTATATTGATGTCTTACCAAAATGATGGCAATAATGAAAACATATGAGCAGATTAGATAGTAAATTCTACTCTAGTTATCGATCAATAACTTGAAGCTTCTCAATGGATATCAGATAATAGATTCTTTATTCAACTTAAATATTGATGAATCCTACTAGAGAGATGAAATCATGTTCTTTTAAGTTAGAACATGAAGCTTGGGGGTATGCCTAATTATTTTACATATAGCTTTATCTTCGAGGAGCAAATTTTTATCATGTACGTATGCATATGTGTGTGTATTCATGTGTATTATATGTATACATGTGTTAGTATGCATATATGTGTATTTCATGTTATGTATGTGTGTGCATGTGTGTGATATATGTATACATGTGTTGGTATGCATATGTGTATATATTCATATGCATTTGTGTAAAATATTCATGTATTCATGTAATATATGCAAGTGTTTATAATTGTGTATGCATGTATAAGTATACATTTGTGCATGTAGGCATGTATATGTCATGTGTACATGTATATATGTATATGTGTCTATGTGTAAATGTGTACATGTAAAGATGTATGCATGTATATATATTTATGTGTGCATTTAGGCATGTATGTATGATGCATAATGTATCTACTCCATTTTATATTTATGTATGTGTATCTACATGATGTGCATATATCTTTGTATATATTATGATCCTCATTGATTCAAGTAGCTATATATAGAGGCTAAGGTTCAGAGAAGGGACATCTCTCTAGTAGAACGTCTTAGGAATAGATGCAATGTGTACATATACTTCAATCATATGGCTAAAAGGCTGAATTAGAGTTTCTAAATTAGGGGTTTTAAAACCCTAATATCAAAATTAGTGTTTTTGAATTAGGATATATATATATATATATATATATATATATAAGGATACACACACATACACACACACACATACATATATATACACACATATATATATATATATATATATATATATATATATATATATATATATATATATATATATATATATATATATATATATATATATATATATATATATATATATATATATATATATATATATATATATATATATATATATATATATACATACATATACATATATCTGTATGCATGTGTGTGTATGTATGTGTATTTGTATGTGCGTAGGCATGTGTGTGTGTATGTATGTGTATCTATATGTGCATATGCATGTATTGTGTGTGTGTGTATGCATGTGTATATGCATATATGCATGTAAATATGATTATGAGTCTATGTGTGTGTACAAATGATTATGTATGTGTATGTGTATGTGAGAATTTGTATGTGTCTATGTGTATTCATTATATGTGTGTAAGTGCATGCATGTGTATGTGTGTGTAAAAATGTGCATGTATGTGTGCGTATGCATAAATGTGCATGTATGTGTATATGTGTGTAAATGTGCATGTATGATGTATATGTGTGTGTATGCATTTATTTGTACCTCTAGTCTCACTCTTTTCTCTCTCTCTCTCATATACATACATACATACATAAAGACACATACTCATATCCACATATATATACATAATAGCAATGTGTACCGTGCATTATCGCAATGATGAGCCGTAAGTGTCCGTGTGTCTTTTAGACACCAGGTATGCGACCATCCTGTTCCAAACTTTGTCTCAAGTGGACTAAGTACGTATTTTTTATCCCTCTCATCATGCTCACTACAAAAATAAACAAAATCATGTAAATAAAACATAAGATATATATTTCAATGTATATATAAAATTTACTTACTTCCACTCTAAGTGGACAAGGGGCAGGTAAGAGTCACATAATGCTCGCATTCTTCTCTTGAACTCCAATCCATTCCCTATGTACACAGTGTTCCCCTCTGGCTCTATATCGCACTCTAGCCCTAAGGTGCCTATGCATGTCCTCATAGGCACCTCTGCTCTTCTATCATGATGTGGAGGTGGTATAGATGTCCTAAAAATATATAGATAAAAATAAATAAAAATATGTGTTATAATATCATTAAAAAAAGTTATGAAAAAAAAAACATACCTATGAGGAGTGGCTGTCTTCCTGCATGTGGAGCCGGAGAAGAGCCCTCCTCTGATGGCTGGGTAAGCATTTAGATCGTATAATCTAGCTCATCATCAGGCATGTCTGAGTACTCATGCATGATGATCCCTAGGAACTCTTGCTCTCATAAGACTTTTTTATGAGAGTGAGTTTCACCTTTCTCTATATACTAGGATCCATAATACCTCTACATATAAAACAAAATGGGTTAGAAATCAATATATATACATGTACATATGTATGTGTGTATATGTGTATGTAGGTGTATATGTGAGTGTGTATGCATGTAAGTATCTATGTATGCATAGGCATATGCATTATGTATGCATATGTATGCATGCATATGTATGTGAGTGTGTATGTGTCTCTATGTGTGTGTATGCATATATATATATATATATATATATATATATATATATATATATATGTGTGTGTATGTCTCTATGTGTCTCTCTATTCATATATATGTGTGTATGTGTCCATGTGTGTGTGTGTGTTTGTGTGTATATACATGTGTATCTGTATATATGTGTCTATGCATGTGTATGTATGTGTGTAAATCTTTGTGGATGTGTGTATGTGTCTCTGTAAGTGTGTATGTGTCTATGTGTGTATGTGTGTGTCGATGTGTGTATTTGTATATATATATGTCTATATGCCTATGTATCTGTGTGTGTAAATGTGTGTGGATGTGTGTATGTGTGTGTGTAAGTCTGTATGTGTCTATGTGTGTATGTGTTTGTTTATATATGTGTGTGTATCTTTGTGTGTGTAATTTTGTATGTGTGTATATGTGTGTGTCTATGTGTGTAAGGTTGTGTGTGTCTATGTGTGTAAGTTTGTGTGTGTCTATGTGTCTATGTCTCTGTTTATGCATGTGTAAGTGTGTCTGTGTATGTGTGTGTGTAAATTTGTGTGTATATGTGTGTGTGTAAATTTGTGTGTATATGTGTGTGTATGTATCTATGTGTGTGTATGTGTCTATGTGTGTATGTCTCTGTGTATGCATGTGTAAGTGTGTCTGTGTATGTGTGTGTGTCTATGTGTGTGTGTAAATATGTGTGTATATGTGTGTGTATGTATCTATGTGTGTGTATGTGTCTATGTGTGTATGTGTATGCATGTAAGCATATATCTATGCATATGCATGTGCATTATGTATGCATATGTGTGTGTGTATGTGTGTGTATATGTATATATGGCTGTGTGTGCATGTAAGTATGTATGTATGCATATGCATATGCATTATGTATGCATTATGTATGCATATGTATGCATATGTATGCATGTATGTGTATGTGTGTGCATGTCTCTTTATGTGTGTGTGTATGCATATATATGTGTGTATGTGTGTGTGTCTCTCTCTACGTGTGTGTGTGTGTCTATGTGTGCATATATATGTGTGTGTATGTGTGTGTATGCATGTAAGCATGTATGTATGCGTATGCATGTGCATTATGTATGCATATGTATGCATGTGTGTGTATGTCTATGTGTATGTGGGTATGTATGTCTCTCTATGTGTGTATGTGTGTATGCATATGTATACATGTGTGTGTATATGTGTGTATGCATGTAATTATGTATGTATGCATATGCATATGCATTATGTGTGTATGTGTGTGTGTATGTGTGTGTGTGTGTCTATGTGTGTATGTGTGTGTATGCATGTGTATGTGTGTGTAAATCTGTGTGTATATGTGTGTGTATGTATGTTTATGTGTCTATGTGTGTGTATGTGTCTATGTGTGTGTATGTGTATGCATGTATCTATGCATGTGCATGTGCATTATGTATGCATATGTGTGTGTATGTGTATGCATGTATCTATGCATATGCATGTGCATTATGTATGCATATGTATGCATATGTGTGTGTGTATGCATGTAAGTATGTATGTAAGTATGTATGTATGTATGCATATGCATTATGTATGCATATGTATGCATGTGTGTTTATGTGCATGTGTATATCTCTCTATGTGTGTGTGTATGCATATATGTGTGTGTGTATGTGTGTGTGTCTATGTGTGTATGTGTATGTGTGTATGCATGTGTAAGTGTGTGCATGCATGTAAGCATATATGTATGCATATGCATGTGCATTATGTATGCATATGCATGTATGTGTGTGTCTGTGTGTATGTGTGTGTTTCTATATATATGTATCTGTATGCATGTGTATGTGTGTGTAAACGTGTGTGGATGTGTGTGTGTGTGTATGTGTGTGTATGTGTATGTGTGTGTGTGTGTCTATGTGTGTATGTGTGTGTGTTTATGTGTGTATATACGTATGTATCTATATATATGTGTATGTATGTGTGTGTATAAATGTGCTTGGATGTGTGTGTGTGTAAGTGTGTATGTGTCTATGAGTGTGTATGTGTTTATGTGTGTGTATGTGTCTATGTGTGTATGTGTATGCATGTATGTATGCATATGCCTGTGCATTATGTATGCATATGCATTATGTATGCATATGCATTATGTAAGCATATGCATTATGTATGCATATGCATTATGTATGCATATGCATTATGTATGCATATGCATTATGTATGCATATGCATTATGTATGCATATGCATTATGTATGCATATGTGTGTGTATGTGTGTGTATGCATTTAAGTATGTATGTATGCATATGCATATGCATTATGTGTGTGCATGTGTATGTGTGTCTATGTGTGTATGTGTGTGTATGCATGTGTATGTGTGTAAATCTGTGTGTATATGTGTGTGTATGTGTGTGTCTATGTGTGTGTATGTGTCTATGTGTGTGTATGTGTCTATGTGTGTGTATGTGTTTGCATGTATCTATGCATATGCATGTGCATTATGTATGCATATGTGTGTGTATGCATGTAAGTATGTATGTATGCATATGCATATGCATTATGTATGCATGTATGTGTATGTGTGTGTGTATGCATATATGTGTGTGTATGTGTGTATGTGTGTGTGTATGTGTGTATGTGTATGTGTCTGTATGCATGTAAGCATGTATGTATGCATATGCATGTGCATTATGTGTCCATATTTATGCATGCGTGTGTATGTGTGTGTATGAGTGTTTATGCATGTAAGTATGTATGTATACATATGCATATGCATTATGTATGCATATGTATGCATGTATAAGTATGTCTCTCTATGTGTGTCTGTGTGTGTATGCATATATATGTGTGTATGTGTATGTGTGTATGCGTGTGTATGTGTGTATGCATGTGTATGTGTGTGTATGCATGTAAGCATGTATGTATGCATATGTATAATTGTATGTTTATGTGTGTGTGTATGAATTTAAGCATGTATGCATGCATATGCATGTGCATTATGTATGCATATGTATGCATGTGTGTGTATGTGTGTGTATGCATGTGTATGTGTCTATATGTATGTGTATGTGTGTGTGTATGTGTGTGTGTATGTGTTTATGTGTCTATATGTGTGTGTATGTGTGTGCATGTGTGTGTATGTGTCTATATGTGTGTGTGTATTGTGTGTGTACTGTGTGTGTATGTGTGTGTGTGTGTATGTGTGAGTGTCTCTATGTGTGTATGTGTGTATATACATCTGTATCTATATATATGTGTGTGTATGCATGTGTATGTGTGTGTGTAAATCTGTGGCAATGTGTGTGTGTGTAAGTGTGTATGTGTTTATGTGTGTGTGTATATGTGTGTGTATGTGTATGTGTGTGTGTCTATGTGTGTATGTGTGTATGCATGTGTCTGTGTGTGTATATGTGTGTGTATATGTGTGTGTATGCATGTGTATGTGTGTATGTAAATAAGTGTGTATGTGTGTGTGTGTGTATGTGTGTGTGTCTATGTTTATGTGTGTGTGTCTATGTGTGTATATGTGTGTGTATGCATATAAATGTGTGTGTATGTGTGTGTGTGTGCATACCTGGCTTCACGGAGTGTGTCGATCTGTGTTTGTGTGTGTGTGTCTCTGTCATGCGATTTGTGCCGAGAGAAATCGAAATTCTTTTTAAAATTCCAGAGTGTCCCTTATGCATCGCTCTCAAAGACAGGACATCACTTATGCGATGCTAAAGCATCGGAATCAGTTTGCCAACATCACAAATAGCATCGCGAACTAGTGATGCTATTTGCAACACATGGTTTTAGCATCACATAAGCGATGCTAACATCACTTATGCGACGATAGGTCTAAAAGAAAGGGCCATTGCTTATGCAACGCTAGTGTCGCATAAGCGATGGTTCCTAGTTTTTTTTTTCAATTCGGGGGCGTTGCTACACCCCCTATTTCTAGTAGTGAGGTGAAATCAAATGGTAGACTTTGCCACTTCATCCAACACATCCTAATAAACTTCATCCATGTCAGCAAGCTTCTTTGAGATTCCATTTACTTGCTTCCATTGCCTCCTTTAAATTAGCACATCTTTAATCCGATTCTTCCATAGAGCAAAGTTTTTATCTCAAAATGGTTCTTTTTCTCCCAAGTTATAGCTCCTCCTCAAAACACTCGTGCTAGACCTTGATCCACCAGATGTGCTTGAGATCTATGATGCCATGATGATAGAGAACTGAATAGAATGATAATGGATCTAGAGGAGTCCAAAAACCACTAAGGCTCATAAAAGACGAACAAACGTTAGATTAAGGGGAAAAACATCAAAGTATTTCTTGAAGTATTTCAATGGCGATGCACTAGAGTGCACTCTCCTTCATGAGAGCTCCACAATGATATCCTCGAAGTAGAAAACCAAGCTCCTAGGGTTGCATCTCTTATATAAATCTCTTTGGAATACGTTCACACACTAGCATGCATCATGCACACAAGCATGCATACCTTCATGTATACATATAGCATTCTTATTAATCCTTGTGTAGGTACACATATACACATGGAGTCGAGAAAATAAATTGATGTCACTTTATTCAACTGCAAAGGGATAAACAATACATGACTGATATCAACATGCAATAAAACCACAATCAAGGATAAAGTTCACCTAGAATGTGGCCAAGTTGATTATACTTATCCAATTCATCCATTGCTCATTAATTTTTCCTGCAAGAAAACAAACATACATGTTACACTTTACTTACTTTCATACTAATTGGAGTTTTAATTGTTCCATCTTCAAGTTATTTTGCTAGCTTGAAACTCAGATCACGACCACAACAACAGCAAGGAAGATATGTAGGTCATGCAAACAAACCCAGACGGTTTCACACAAGTAAGACAAAGAAGGAGAAGGAGCCCCGAAGAGAGTATGGAGAGAACCCCTTCAGGCTCAACTCTATAAACAAACATCTTATGCGACGTGGAGAAGGAGGTCAATGAATTCGATTACCCAAGAGGAAGGAAACAATTCATTGAACACGATGACGAGAAAACACAGGAAGAATCCGATAGTAAAGAAGACAACCAAGAAGGTCACACCACGAGCAAAGAGGATGGATTCATCACTAGCAATGAAGATAATCAAGGCAGTGAAAGCTCCATCATCAAATGCACAATTCTTGAAAAGATTCCAAAGAGCCCCCTTAAGGCAAGCTCCTTTGTTAGGACCCTTCCGCCATGAAGAAAAAAGATGAAGATAGAAACAAGAAGAAAAGGGACAAGGCCCCTCCCCACAAAGATACTAACCTGCGATTATGATTATCATCTTATTCAATGTTCATGGGTTAATTGAAAGCTCAAGAGCCGCCATTATTGGCCTCTTCTTATGGGATAATAGCCTAAACCCAGATTTCATCTACCTTCGAGAGATCAAAATTGATGGGGAGGACCTAAAGAAGAGATTAAAGTGTATTTCATGGTTACATACCTGGATCTCCACCATGCACCCCAGACGAATTAATAGTGGATCGACTATTGGCATGAACAACAAGTGGATTGATAGACCTGTGAGCACCCAAAAGGACCATAATCATTGGTGGATTGGTGCTTCCTTCGGGAACCCTTTTCATTTTACCATTGTCTCCATGTATGCTCCCAACTCGACTCGAAGAGGATTACCACCAAGCATTCTATGTTCTCTCTGTTTTACAATGTCGTGCTTTGTGGGGATTTCAACATGGTTGAAGCTCCTTTTGATAGGTTGGGAAATAGACCCAATGGTGCGACTTTGCTCTTTCGGATCACTACCCTAGTATTCCTACATTTAAGCTGATGGAAAATCTTAAGAAAGCTCTGTGCTTCCATGTCAATATGGTGACCTTCTCTCTTCCCTCTGTCCAAATAGAGATATTTTCTACTTAGAAGTCAACCATTTCCTCGCGTTCATCACCTAGCAAATGTTGGAGGATCATAGTTATGGAGACTCGTCCTATTCTAGCTAGGTCACAGATGTTTATTCATATGGTTTATTGAGTTTGGAGGGAGAATGTCTATCCGTGACTCAGATGTTTGGAGATGGAAGTGAACAAAGGCCATTCTCAATGCCACACAGGGCTATACAATATCAAAGGTATGTTGAGATACAAAGAAGAAATTGAAAGGAATAATCTTCAAGTGTTCTTTAAAGAATGTTGGGCAGGTAAGGCAAACAAACCTAATAAAGAGATGTGTAGATGCCTCAACAAGAAGAAACCAATGGATTCAATCATGATTGCATGACGACCATCTCTAGAGTCAAGACCTCTAGAATCTTGCAAAATTTGAAGCCGCTTCTAGAAGCTCCCATTTTGGATGCTTGAATTCTAGAAGTTATCAATTCGTTTCCGGATGGAAAAATCCCGGATCTAGTTGGCCTCACCAATGAGTTTTTCAAGGCCTTTCAACATATGGTGACAATTCCTCTATGTTTGGTGTGGGCCCCACATCAAGGGGACGAGAGGTTGATCTACCTTCTTTGTAGAGCTCTCTAAATTTGTTTGATATTCCCCTTCTTTATGGGATTTGAGGGGCCCCATGGGTACTAATCTCTTTCACTTGTAGAATTGTTTTCTTTATTAGTTAAAGTCTTGGAGAGTAGGCTATTGCCGAACTTCCATTTTGGAAAAAAAAGGTAGACATACCTATTTTTGTTGTACTTGATAAAAGGACAACAAATATACCCTGAAGCTTTCAATGTTGTGTAATCACTCTTATCTTCATAGGTTTGAACACATCATTTTTATCAACTTTGTATAATGGGAGTCAGACACCCCCTTTATAAAATGGAAGGACTGTCCAAAAGTGTTTGCCTATTTGTATCTGCAAGTTTCTCATGACAAGTGCCTACAACAAAGTGCTAAAAACAAAGTGCAAGTCAAAAGAAGCTCAAAGAGGGGATGTAGTTAGAAAAACCACAATGAGAATGAAAAGGACAAGAAAACAATGCTATAAGCCCTTCAATCCCTTTTCTACCACCCTACTCCGTCCTAGGGAATGAGAAAACCACATGTACCACTCTATAATGAGAGAAGGATATAAATATATTGTTCCACCCACTAGTTTGTTGAAACAAGGAATTCAATATCTTGTACCAACCTCCACATGGTAAAGATCTTTACCAACCCCCAATGTTTTTAGGGAAGGAATAGTGCCTTGTTTGCATTCATGAAAGAATATGTCTTTAAACAAACATACAAAAGCTTTTGGCCAATAAAAAAGAAGGCGGGGTAATCCATACGGATTGTTCTTCAATGGAGCGGGTTCACACATGATTACAAGCCCATAGCATATATATATATATATATATATATATATATATATATATATATATATATATATATATATATATATATATATATATATATATATATATATGAGTTGTGCCTTGTTTCCATTCATCAAAGAATATGCCTTTATACAAACATACAAAGGCTTTTGGCCAATCAAAAAGAAGAGGGATCGATACGGAGTGTTTTTCAATGGAGTTGGTTCAGACATGATTACAAGCCCATAGCCTATCTCTCTCTCTCTCTCCCTCTCTCTCTCTCTCTCTATATATATATATATATATATATATATATATATATATATATATATATATATATATATATATATATATATATATATATATATATATATATGTATATATATATATATATATATATACATACATACATACATACGGAGTGTTTTTCAATGGAGTTGGTTCACACATGATTACAAGCCCATAGCATATATATATATATATATATATATATATATATATATATATATATATATATATATATATATATATATATATATATATATATATATATATATATATATATATAATGAATGGAAACAAGGCACATTTCTTTTTCATATTGTGCACATTAAGAAGGGGTCCACTATATCCTCTAACATCCTTGTTCTCAATATTTTACGGAATAGAATACTCTATGTTGCAGTGTAGCCCATCCTTTGAATTGATGCACGGTTGGAATGTTCTAGCAACACCGCTAGAAACAATATGATCGGCATGAAATTTAGAGATAATTGTAAGCTATATATCGACCCAACTCCTAACATCTATTAGAGTATAACCTATTAGTTTGACAGATTTTCTCTAGATGTACGGAAGGCACATTTCATGTGAGATCAGAGTCTCTCACCTTCAAATTGGGTAGCACTATTTCACGACTTGAGATCTCTCTCATGCAACGGATGAAATGTTCCCTTGTGTAGAATATCTTGAACCGTGCCTTGTGGAAGTGCTCATAAGAATATATAACTCCATTTCTTCATATGCTCGTGCATACTTCACTAAATGATATCGATGCAAGATTATGAAAGGTTATGATAAGAAAAACACAAGTAATGTGAGATTAATAAAAATGATGGTAAACAAAAATTATGTTTGTGTTAGTGCTTAAAAATAGTTTTACTGGAGAAATATTAGGATGAAATGAAAAAGAAAAAACGACTAATAAAAAGATGGGAACCATGCGGAAGAGCACTCTTATTATAAGCATATGGGAGTGAGGGAGGGATTAAGAGAGTTTCAGGCTAAACAACGATGTTGATGAGGAAGATTAGAAAATTGAACCTATGAAGTTGAAACCCTAAAGGGCATAATATTTGCTTTCGTACCATGTTGTAATGAAGAAAACAATACCTAATCTACTATTAACCACACATTAATTAAACTATAAAGGATGGAGAAAAAGATAGACAAACATAATGAACTTGATAAATGAGAAGAGTTAAATACAATGCTCTATGAGAATGGAGACTCCATGAGGCGAGAGTGGGTGCTCTTACCAAGAGCTTGAGTGGATGAGCTTATGAGGAGTGAAGTGAAAGCCTCCTTAGCACACGAAAAAAAGGCAATGCATGTGGGATAAATGAGCTTGCATGAGAAAGATCTAGAGTTTGGATGAAAGGATGGAGCATAGAACTATCAACACTAATGAGTTTGGCACTTTTGAGTTTAAGGATGATTTTCATGCCTCTATTGAACTGTCATATTTGGAGCATTTGCACTACTACTTAGGAATTCAATTTATTCAAGCTGATAAAGGCATTGCTCTCTCTCAAACAAAAGAGTTTCACAGTTTATTGCAACATTCTAGAATTGAGGACTCTACTCCAATTTCCACTCCCATTCAAACAAGTTTACAATTGATTTCTCAGGATAGGATAGATGTATTTGGTGTTTCTACTTATCAAAAAGCTGGATGATGCCTTATTTATGTATGTATCACTTCAGTTGATATTGAGGTTATTGTCCTATTGAATGAGCAAATCTATACACAACCCAGGTGCTCAACATTGGTAGTTAATTAAGTGTATCGTTTGCTACTTATCAGATAGCTACCAACTTAGGTTCTTTCATCTCGAGATGGAATTAATACCACAAAATTTAGATATTTTTTATACTTAGATTGGTCTTAAATTGCTATGATAGTCATCTATCCACAAGTGATCTTCCTTTCATACTCAGTAGCTCATAAATACCTTGGATGATCAAGGAGTAACGTATTGTGGGCACTCCTAGTTGTGAGGTTTACTATAGGATGCCTTCACAACTAATGTTGTAATTGCTGTTTTTCTTTGTTATTGTTGTGTGCTTCTTTTCCCCTAACTTTTGTGTACACAAATAATCCTAATGGGCTTCTTATCTTTGTATTTTTTAGAGTTATTAATACACTCTATTTTTTGTGCTCTTAAGCTTCTTCTTCTTCATGTTTTTTTTTTGCTTCCCAAATCATCCTACTCCAGCATTTATTCCCTTTTTTGGATTGATCGAGTCCGATAAAACATAGCACTTTCTTATGCATGAATCTTACATCTTTATTCATTACATTACTGTGGGAAAATATTTTCTACTATATTGTTGTACGGATGTGTATGAGCACCCTAAGTGTAGTTTTTTTTTTCTTGAGGAAATTTTCCCCTCAATTTTATATGTCCATTACCCTAAATGGATACGTATCTTTGTACATTACATGCTTAGCAATCAATTGCATGATGTTTGTTTAGTCTATGGGGTTCACTACAACTATTCTTATGTCCTATATGAGTAAGTAATATTTGTGAATTTCATGCATATAGATAAGAGGAAATTATGCATATTCTCGACATTCACATTTGGCCTAAGTTTGACTCGCATTTTTTCCTATCAAGCACAATATTTCTAGTAAAAAAGGAGTCATTTTTGAAACTTCTTGTCAAAAGATAGGTTGATATTGGAATTTTGGATGTTATTTTTCATACATATATATGCATATTGGATGTACATAGATTTTATAGATATATCATAACTTTAAATATGAAAGTAAGCCAAAAGCTTCGCAAAAAGTTTCAAACTTCTCCCTAGGGAGACCCTTTGTGAAAAGTTCTACAACATTCTCATGTGTGGGCACATATGCCAAATTGATCTCTCCTACAGAGAACCTCTCTCAGACATAGTGACAGTGTTCCTTCATGTGCTTTGTGTGAGCATGGAACACAGGGTTCATCGCAACTATCAATGTGCTCTGCCTATTAATGATATTGGTGGTGAGACAAGACTAACCAAAACCAAAATAAGCCAAAAGATATTTGAGCCACACACAGTGAACAGTAACTCTGAAAGCTCCTTATACTCAGCCTCCAACTAAAAGTGGCCATAGTAGGTTGCTTCTTGCTCAACCAAGATATGCATGAGCTACTAAGCATGAAGAAAAACCCACTAGTGGACACATGAGTGTCATAGCAACCAGCTCATTCTGAGTCAGAAAAAGCATGTACACCAGGTAGTAATGATTCCCCCTTGTGGAAAACAATCCAAGTAGTAGGGTACTACTCAAGTAGCAAAAGATGTGCTTAATCACATGCGAGTTCTTGACACATGAACAATGCATAAACTTGTCCATCTAAGAGATAGCAAATTGAATGTCAGGACAATTTATGCATAAGTAAATCAAGCATCCAATAGCTTGTTGATAGAGAACAACATCAAATGCATCTCTAGCATCATGAAGAATCAATCATACACCTGTTTCCATAGGAGTGGCAATAGATTTTTTTATCTTCAAGGCCAAACCATTGCAATAATTTTCAATATGTTTTGTTTAACACAAAGCTATTCCCCCATCAACTTGCATAAATCGAATGCCCAAATAATGACGCAAGTGCCCCAAATATGACACCTCAAAAGAGGCATGCAAATCAGCCTTAAATTCAGAAATATGCTTCTCTCAGTTAGACTATTCTCAAAACCATGTGCAATCAAGTAGGCATGTATCTTTTCATACCAAGCATTTGGTGCGTTCTTCCAACCATATAATGCCTTTTTCAACATGCACACTTTGTTTTCATGGTTTTTTGCACAAAAACACGGGGCTAAAATACATATGCTTCTTCATATGACTCACCATTCAGACATGTAGTTTTTATTTCCAAATGATATAGATTCCAATCATGATGAGCTACAAGTGCACAGATTCTCAAGCAATGGCCATTCAGCATGTAGGTGCAAATGTCTCATCAAGATCAATGCCTCTTTGTTGAGCATAACCTTTTGGAATACACCTAGTCTTATACAGTTAACCATTCCATTAGGCTTAATTTTCAAATTATACACCCATTTAGTGCCAATGGCCTTTTCATATGGAGGCAAATCACATAAATATTATGTAGCATTCTTTTGAGAGTTCCATGCTCCACCCTTTTGTTCAAACTCACTTTCATTCTCATGCAAGTCCATTTATCCCACATGCAAGGGAATTTTCCCAAAATCCATATAAGCAAGGCCTCCCTTCACTCCTCACAAGATCATTTACTCAAGCACTTGGTAAGAATGCCTGATTGTTACTTCTTCAAAGTTGACTTTGGCAAAGTCTATGATCCAATAGAGTGGGATTTTATCCTTTAGTCTCTTCATGATATTGGTGTTGGTATGGACTTCATCAAATTTGTGATTTTTCTTTTTGGTAATGCTCATCATAGGTTCACCATGAACGGTCAAATGTCCAACCCTTCTTTAGACTTTCTAGATCTATAAGATAAGGCTTTCCCCTTACTCCCCTATTCTTTGCCGTTTCTAGTGATGCCCTTGGCTGGCTGGTTAGGGACTATTTTGAATAAGGAACTATCAAAGGTATTGAGATCTCTAATGCTAACTACAACTAGGGTTATAAATGTTTGCTGATAATATCAATATGATGGCTCGAGATGAGGAAAGATATGTTGATACTTTCATCAAATGTTGAAATCTCATTTTTAGAGAAAGTGGTCCCATTATCAATCACAAATGAACCTCTTTAAGTCCACCAATAACTTTATCCCCAACTGCATCAAGTCTACTCACTATGAAATTATCCAAGATGGTATTATCTTTAGACTTCCTGGCATTCCTATGGGTTTTAAAGTTTCCTTTGAGAAGAACGGGACTCGGTCTTGAGTAGTTTTAGGACAAAGGTTTTTAGATGCATGAGCTTGCAACATAACCTCTCTCATAGAGTTTTTGTCTTAAATCACTATATCCTTCCTTCCATAACTTACTTCCTCTCTTCCTAGAAACCGAGTGGGAAGCACCTTGATCAAGCTATTGCCCTTGTTGGAACATTCCTTTGGGGTGGCACTCATGATAGTACTAGGATCCCTAATGTTGCTTGGAATGTGTGTTGTTAGGAAAAGAGAAGAAGGGGGTCTTGGTATTTTGTATCCTATATGAATGGGTAATGTTATGTCTGTTAAATGGATTTTAAGAGCTACGTTTTCTAATGATTTCTAGGCTTTCGTAATAAAAAGAAATCATGATAAGTTCTATGTGGAAAAATTTAAAGCTTGGAAGAATAAAAATGTTTGGCACCATCATCTCTCCTAATCTTTTTTGTTCTAGTTGGCTGCATAATTACTTGCAATCTATGGAGATCATGGATCGAATTGAAGAAAACTTATGCATTGAATAATGTTCTTGCTAGTAACTGTTTTTTTGTTTGAAGAATCAATGGCGCAGACTGGTTGGATCATGCATTGGAACAAGAAAGACCCATCTATTAGGATGAATAAGCATAAAAACGTTGGATTTTTATAATATTTTGTTGAGAAATGGCATGTTGACTAAAGAACTGGAAATATTACAAATCACTCACTTATTGCTCGGTTATAATAGGTCCTAATTGATCAAAGAAGTTGATTGTGGATACTTTGGATAGATGCACTCACAACAAGAAGATTGATATTTATAATCTTGTTGTTGACATGTGCCTATATGTCAAGAAGACTTCCACATCTCTCAAGCTCTTACTTGATAAACTGAATAAAAACTGGAACATTCAATGGAATTATCATGAGTGAAAGTATAGATTCAGATGTATTTGGGCATTCCCTATGTTCATCAAGCAATCCACTCTTTTGTGGATGATTATACATAGAGCTATTTGGACATGCAGTAAGGCCAAAAAATTGAATACTAATACAGGCAATTGCATAATCTATGGCAATGAAGAGGATATTGCCATCTGTTTGTTAATTGCAATCATGCTAAAAAATTCACGTTATTACTCAATAAACATTGCAAAATTATTGGCATCTCTAAGCTTGGATACAA
The DNA here is from genome assembly GCA_020310875.1 of Ceratopteris richardii. NCBI lineage: Eukaryota > Viridiplantae > Streptophyta > Polypodiopsida > Polypodiales > Pteridaceae > Ceratopteris > Ceratopteris richardii. Next base: position 62,161,552 of record CM035441.1, read on the forward strand.
GGAAATCTTAATAGGAGAATGTACCAACATGGATTTAGTATTATAGAAAATTTGGAGAGCTCCAATTTTATGGACTATTTGGACAAGTAGAAGCCATTGCATCAATAGAACTATCAAGAGAGACTTAACTATATCTTGTATATCATAGTTGAAACGGATAGGTCAAATGTGTACTAGCTCTATCTCTATTTATAGACTTTACTTTCTCTTGTATATCAAAGCTGAAAAGGATAGGTCAAATGTGTATTAGCTCTATCTCTAATTCTTTTTAGGAGAACTTTAAGGTCAGGACATCTTTTGTAAAACTATGTTTAACAACTGGAGAGAGAAATGTATCGCAATGTACTCTGATGTGAGATTTATCATGTATTACTCCCTATTTTAGGGCTGCTTTTCTGATGGGGGCTGCCCTTTGTAGAGATTGTATCTCTATATTAATATTGAACTTTATCTTCTTTTTTCTCAAAGAAAAAAGCTGTGCATGAGTACTAGGCAATTATGTCTACTTTCGAGATTCACATCATGAATACAATGAAATTATGTGTACTGGAGTTCACATGTGCATGTATACTTAATCAGAGAGTCTGTGCCACTTGATGTACAAAAATGTCACGTACTACTCTAAATTGTATGCGCCACACATTAGATTAACATTTTCTTGTTGTTGTTTTCTCCTTTTGTACCAAAAGAGAAAGAGAGGCCACAACAATACCATCAACTTCACGTGAACCTCTTTTGTTTGAGAAAAAAAGAGATAAAATATATAAATGAAAATAATCTACAATAAGAGTAAGGGGCAAGCCCCCATGCATCTCATGTCAGTAAGGAAATTCATCCATACATTTGATGAATTTCGGTACACAAAAAAGCCAGTAAAAACTAGATCATCAGATATTCTGTAAAGGTCAGTCAGACGTATACAACTAACACTATTTTGGAAATACTTAGAAAAAATATGTCCGTTAGGGAAAAGTCCATAATGAACCTTTTTGGTGTGTACATGGTCAAAAGTTTGTTCGTCCATTGATTCACTTTGTTGCTTCTACAAAAATTAGCCAAACTGAAATCTTTGGGTTCAGCTTTGTTGATAGCTTGAATGTAATTTCTTGAAGCTATAATAAACCTAAACTTACAAGAGAAAGTAAAATGTTTATTTCGGTTTTGTTAACCCTCTAGTTCTTGCTTAGCCAGATAGACCAAAGGATCTGGGATCTCGACTGATGCCAAAGAATGGGATCCATTTTATTGCATATAGCTAGAAGCACCTCTTTATAACCAAGAAAAGTTAGATCCGTAGTTTGATAGTACTTCTGGATAATCTTCCAGTAATTTTGAGCATGGTAACAATTCAGAAAAGCATGGGAAATATCCTCCACCTTACCACAAAAGTAACATTTTCCATCATTGATATTGCTTAGTTTAGCTTTGTTTCTCGTCCAAAGGCCATTATGAACAATCAACCATTGAAGGGTGGAGTGTTTTATGGAGTTGGGGATGTCCTATATAATTTTGAATCTATATTTCTATTGTTTACCCGGGATGAACATAAGAGGATTCTATTGTGATGACATATCGCAATGCAAATGGAGGTGTTCACTTCACAACAATGCTAGTTGGCTGAAGTGGAAAGGATGGTAGACACGTGCAAATGTCTGAAGAGCTAGTACAACTCTTGAGCTCCTTTAGTGCTTATCAGTAGTCTTCTCTCCAACCAACATGTTTGGGTAGGCCACATGTATCTTTAGTAGACTATGATAAAGGATTTGAAAACACTATTGAACACATTTCTCAACACATCAAAGGTAGAATCCATGATTCACACAGAAGTCATAAACTTTTTGTGATGGATGACATGAGTGTAGAACTACCAATGCTTTGTTCTTTAGGTATATAAAAGTTGGACACATAAATAAGTGGAAGAAGCCATAGTAATAGAAGATAGAAAACCTATCAAAAACAGAACTACAAAAGTTTCCATTACTAGATTAGATTGACAAATAGTAATAGGTCTAGTTATGAGACTTGCAAAGATAAAAAAGTGGAAGGACGGTACTCTAGCAGCCTAGCTCTTGAAGAAGAAAGGAAAAACATTTTGCACATATTAGAACACATCAATCTATTAAGAGTGGTGAGATTCAAAAGATGAAAAGTGAGTCTCCATGTTGAAAGGTTAGTCTCTATAACGAACTTCGAGAATAAAGACATTGGAGAGTATATAAGTATCGTACACATTGTACATATGATTATCATGATAGGTATTTTTTACTAGGGTATGTAGATGACTCATGTTCTCTCAGCTTACGTAGGGCTTGGCAACTCCATCTCCTCTCTGAAACATGCTATCTTTTCTCTAAAACATGTTTTTCAATATGATCTCCATTTTCTTAGTTTAGTGAATTTTTCCTATGCATCGATAGCTACATCTCTCCTCTACTCTCTCTTCCCATGGACATCTTTCTTTCTTTTTCTACTAGTAAAACTATATCCTATATTGAGTTCCAAAGAGATCTAGCTCTTTCTATGTGGATTTATAATCTTCTTTCCATGTGCAATTGTGCATTCTCTTTAGAGTGGAGAAACTATAGTAGAAAAGAAACTACCAATGTCCAACACTCTCACATGGCTTCTCGTCATAATGGGGGCCTTACAAATAGAGTGTTATGGAACAATGGTGGTGCTATATAAGGGTGAGGCATTGAGCATATATAACACCCCCCCCCCCCCCCCTCCCTTCAATGTCCACCCAATGGTGAACTACCTTCTTGGCCTGATGCCAAGTCTTCCATGAGGGTGGAGCATTGACCATGTCTAACACCCCCCCTCAATGTCTACCCAAGTGATGAACTCTTTCCTTGGCCCAATGCCAAGTCTTTGAAGATGTATCTGAAGTAGATCCTTTGTAAGAACTTTGGTGAGGATACCTACTGCATTGTTCTTGATGGGATAGCATGCTATTTCCACCATCCTTCTCAAGTGTACCTGCTTGCCAACTCTTGAACGTCCTTCACGGTGTCTATTCCCAAGCCTTCTTAAACTTCTAATTGCAAAACTAATATCTTGTATGGTACTCCATAAGTAGATGAGTCTACCAAGGACCTTCATGTAGCTCCCAATGTCTATCTGCTGATATGATGATCTTAGGGATTGTTTCATCACATAGAATGCCTTCCTCAATTTACATAATGTGCTCTTTGAATGTGGAGCCTCAAACCATGATGGCTGAGACACATGTACCTCCTCTTTGAGGTCAACATTCAAATGTTTTGATTTGACATGCAACATGAAAACTTCCCACTTCACCTGAGCTGCTGCCATTAGTATGTTGCAAATAGTGATCGTTAGAGCAAACGAATAAGAAAAAACCTTCACGAGTGAAAGTCCTTGTGCTATCAATGTGTCTTGATAGCATTCCAAGATCCCTTGTATCATGTGGTTCACTTGCCATATCCACATGGTGCTAGAGACCTCCCATGCTTCATTCTTCATTAAGCTATCATAGTTGGCTTGCACAACCTCCTTCCATGCCGGATCTACAAGTGCATCATCTTCAATTATTGGGTTCATTACTTCCTTCATAATCATAACAATCATGGCTATACTGACTATGTGAGTAGAAGCCCACTTGTGCTCCTCTATTCTTTGTGATGTTTTAGGTCCTTGTGCCTTCTCTTTAATAGTTGTTGGCATAGGATTACTCTAACCATAGATCTTTTCCTTCACCCATTGTAGTGACGACCAATCTGTTTGAGTGATTTTAGGTTGGTAGACTCTCTTCTGACCATCCAATGATGATGCTTCCTCTTGTTCATAGGTAGGGATGGCTCTTGGGCTAGGTACATAGTGAATTACTCCTTCGCTTGATGATAAAATGGAAGATCTTTTCTTGTCCTCCACTGCATGTGGCTGCTCCATAGACACCACATCACGGCTCCCTTTGATCTTCTTTGCCTCATGGTCATACAATATGAAAGCCATTTGCTTTTCATTATGACCTAGGAAGATGCATCTCTTGGTTTTTGGTTCCAACTTGTTCTTTCTTTGACCTGGGACAAGAGCATAACACACACTCTCAAAAATTCTAAAGTGTAAGATGGATGGATTCTTACCAAGGTAAACTTCATGATGAATCTTTCTGTTTTGATAAGGAAAGCTCATGCCTTCCCTCATACACATTTCTATCTCAACAATGGTGTGACTCTTGCATTCCATAATGCCATCATGCTGTGATGTGTGAGGTGTCACTAATTAACACTTTATACCTTTGCACTTGCAAAGGTCTTCCAACTCCTCTGAGTTGAGCTCACCACCACCTCCTATTCCAAGCTTCTTCACACTTTTCCCTGGTTCATTTTCAACAAGTTGTGGTTGTTCTTTAATCTTACCAAAAGCTTGAGCCTTATCATGAAGAAAGTACATCCACATCTTCCTGCTATAGTTGTCGACGATCACAATGTAGGAAGATCCTCCCAAGGCCTGTATAGACATCTTACCACACAAGTTAGCATATACCAACACTAGAGGAGCCTTTGACCTACTCTTGCTTTCTTGTGGGAATGTCTCTCTATGTGGCTTGCCCATCATACAAGCTCTATAAGGTTCCTTCATTCCATTCACTGTAGGTAAGTGATGAAGAACAATACCTTGCTTTTGCACCTCCTTCCATACTGTCCTTGTCACCATGATGGGTTCTTGTTGAGGCTGCATAGAACTAGATTGACCTATATCATTGGTCATTTGATGAGATGCACCACTGTCTAGTACCCATGAATCCATAATTGATTCTTCTTGTGTTGAGGAGCATACCACCTTTGTTTTGGCTGTATGTATTGTCTCCTCCTTCACTTCATCTATCCTCTTGACATGACAATCTGCAATTGCATGTCCCTTCCTTTTGCAATGGAAGCATTGTCCTTGAATCTTCTTCTTACTCCTCCTCCTCTTTGCATTCTTACCTTTGGTTGAGGAACCATCTTTACCTGATGCATTGGTGGAGGATGAAGCATCCCCCTGACTACTTCTTACTTGGGCTTTAAGCTGCAAATCCTCTGCCATTGGTATTGAATAAAACTCCTCAAGTGTCAAAGCTTGAGGTCTCACGTGAGTGTTGAGAGTAGTTACCCTTCCATCATACTTTGGTGGATAATTTTTGAGACACCTTTGAGCTAGTCCCTTGCTAGTCTTCTCTATCCCTTCACAAGCCTTTCCATCACATGGCTTCTTGATTTGAGTAGTGGATGCCTTAACCTTCCCTCCTTCTATAAACTTCTCTACTTCCAATTGGCTTTCTAAATTTTGAATGCATGTTTGGTTTCTTACCTCAAAGTGACTCCTCAATATACTTCATGCCTCACTTGCCTTGGATGTATGTTGAACAAGAGGTAGAATCGAGTCCATACAATTGTTCACTAAGTAATAGAGTGCATTTGCATTCCTTATCTTCACGCTTGTAGAAGCTTTGCACTTGGGAGAATCACCTTACTCGGATCCAATGGGTCAAAGCTAGGTTGTGGCTCTTGCTCACTTCCCATCACCATCTCCAAAAGATCATAAGAATCAAGCATAACTATAATCTTGAACTTCCAAAGAAAATAATTTGTACCATCTAACTTGCCTTCACTGAAGGTGGGTGGATGAACCCATAGTGTTTGCATTTCTGGATCCATTGCACCAATTCCACTTCCACTTCCACTCCTAGATGATAACACCTCCATAGTGTTGAAGCCTTTGTGTCCCATGAACTTGAAGGCTTGAAGCCTTTGCCTCCCAAGAACTCTAGTATTGAAGCCTTTGCCTCCCACAAGCTATGGCGTTGAAGCCTTTGCCTCCCAAGAACTCCAATGATGAAGCCTTTACCTATCATAAACTTTGGAGTTGAAGCATTTACCTCTCACAAGCTGGGTTGCTGAAGCATTCCTTCCACAAATGCTAGAGTTGATTCCTTGGCCTCCACGATCTCCGCAATCTTCTATACCTTCCTATGCTCTGATACCATGTAAGAAAAAGGAAATGAATGAATAAATGATGAGTGGTGGCTAGTGGTATAACTCTAATGCCATGTAGAGGTTACCACAACACACATATAAGATCAAGGTTAGATAGAAAGAGTGATATAGTTACTCATGGGAATAACACAAGAGATATAGTGGTAATGGAAAGTAGACACAAGATGAGTGGAAGATGAACTCAACTCAATTCAACTCAAAAATCATAACTCTAATACGATGGAACTCAAACACTAAACAATATATAGATGGTTCTATCCACCCATGCACTCCCTATATGGAGCTTAGATGGTGATCTAGATAGAAGCTAGGTGAAGGGCTATAGGCCAACACAATGGGTACTAAGATGGACACCCTAATGGTTCAGAACACACAAACTGATGATCCTACATGGGGATGGGACCATCTTTATAAGGTCCTCCAAGCTTAAGTCAGCCTACCCATGTTCTAGGGTCGTGGTAGCTTGATCCATGCCCAAATTAATCTCCACCATTGATCTATGAGGTGAATCCAATGGTAGAAAGGTAGGATCAACAACCATTTGTTTGTAGCCCTTGATCTTGATTAATCCACACTTAGGATCAAGTCTAGATCCAATGGTCCACATCAATTAGACCCTTCCCCAAGTTAAGAAAGCTACTTTTTTTTCTAGCCCTTGATTTAGGTTGATCCTCACATTAGATCAATCCCAAATCCAATGGCTTAGAAGTAACCTTCCTAACTATCCATTTATATTCTACTATAGACCTCATCTGACCTCAAAGCCATGAACATACCAATGTCCAACACTCTCACATGGCTTCTCCTCATAATGGGGGCCTTACAAATAGAGTGTTATGGAACAATGGTGGTGCTACATAAGGGTGAGGAATCGAGCATATCTAACACCCCCCCTCAATGTCCACCCAATGGTGAACTACCTTCTTGGCCAGATGCCAAGTCATCCATGAGGGTGGAGCATTGACCATGTCTAACAAAATTCAACCTGGTCTAGCTGACCTCATATTTAAGGGTTAATTCACTCACATTAGAAACCCTAATGATTGGATAAAATACATTTCCTTTGTTATGATCCCTCAAAGCAATTTTAGAAATCGAGAAAATTAAAGACTTTTTTGTATTTAATCACCACCAAGGATACAACAACAACTACAATACTACCAAGGAGGATACGAATCCAAAAAGGATTAGAACAACTACACAGAGGAGCAAGAAGATTATCTTCTGATTATAAACATGACTTCAAAACCATGTATAAATGATGACCATCTCTTCTACATTGACTCACGATGCTCAAATCATGTGGCAAGCAATGTAGCTCTTCTCTCTGACCTTGAGGAAGCAAAGGGTAAGCATCAGCTACAAACAGGTGATGACACCAAGCACTCAATGATTAAAATTGGAAATGTTAAGACCTCTAATGGGAACAAAAATATGTTGAGTAGGGTTCTATATGTACCAACTATTACCAAGAATTGTAAACAAGTTGCCATCCAAATCACTTGATGGGATGACCCCATATGAAGCATGGCATGGTAGAAGACCTTTACTTGATCATTGCAGGATATTTGGATGTATAGCATATGTGCATATCCCTTTTCAGATAAGAGGTAAGCTAGACCCTAAGGCAGAGAAGTGCATCTTCATTGGATATGATTTAAATAAAAAAGGTTATAAGTTCTACAATCCTTCAAACAAGGGATTCATGGTCAGTAGAGATGTTGTCTTTGATGAAAATGACTCTTGGTTTGATAGTGAATGCAGGAAGATAAAAATACCTTATGACTTGCAAGAGGAGTTTCCAAGCCTCACTAAGGAGGAGCCTACTCAAAATGAAGATACCAACTCAGATGATGAGGACATCATCAACCTTGAAGAGTTCAAATCATGGAAGTCCAAAGGAAAACTCAAGATGAAGAAATTGGAAGATATATTGGAATCTTCCAACTAAGCAATTAGGAGATCACAAATGGAGAGCAAGAAGCCAATCAGATATGGGTATGAAACTTCTCTTGTTACTAAGCACTCTATTTATCTTGCAAAAGGTTTGTCAATTGAAGAACTAGCATCATATGAAGAAGCAAAGACCAAGGCAGAATGGAAAGAAGCTATGGATGAGGAGATTGAAGCACTCAAAGCGAGTGATACTTGGGAACTAGTACCAAAGAAGGAGTCTATGAAGGTAATTGGTTCTAGATGGACCTATAAGATAAAAAGAAATTTTCATGTGTCTATAAGTAGGTACAAAGCTCGACTGGTGGCTAAGGGTTTTGCACAAACCCAAGGCATTGATTATGAAGAAACCTTCTCACCTATGGCCAAAATGCCAAGCATCAGGGTATTGGTAAGTGTGGATGCATCATAGAATTGGAACATGTATCAGTTGGATGTAAAAAATGCATTTCTAAATGGCTGAATTTCACAGGAGGTGTACATGTCATAACTTCTATGAGGACCCAAACAAGGTAACACATGTATGTAAATTGAACAAATCTCTTTATGGATTGAAGCAGGCACCTAGGGCATGGAACCATAGGTTGACTACATACCTTTAGGATCAAGGTTTTGTCATGAGTAAGGTAGATACTTCTCTATTCATCAAAATAAGTAATTCAGAGGTAATATACCTATGTGTATATGTTGATGATATCATACTTACAAGTAATGATGCTAATGGCATCAAACAAATAAAGAATCAGATGATGAAGGAGTTCAAAATTAGTGATCTTGGACCACTAAAATACTTTCATGGACTTAAGTTAGTCTATACTAACTCTAGAATTTACATAACTCAGAGAAAGTATATACAGGATATGTCGAAGAAGTTTCATCTGCAGGATGCCAAAGTTGCAAGCATTCCAATGGAGGTAAATCTAAAATTAAGTGCTCATGAAGGTGATGTACTTGAGGATATTACAAGTATCAAAGCATAGTGGGAAGCTTGAACTATGCTACCTTGCCAAGGATAGACATTGCTTACGGAGTAAGTGTGCTAAGTCACTTTATGCATAAGCCTAGGACACCTCACTTGGAGGTTGCCAAAAGGATCTTGAAGTACCTTAAGGGTACTCAACATCATGGTTTGTATTTCCCTTATACATCAGACTTGGACATTAAAATTTATTCAGATGCAGATTGGGAAGGATGCAAAGATGATAGGAGGAGTACCTTAGGATACCTTTCATTTGCAGGTGATAAGACAATATCATGGTCTTCAAAGAAGCAACCTGCTGTTGCTTTATCTTCAACAAAGGCAAAGTATAGAGGATTGGCCAATGCTACTCAAGAGACCATATGGATCACATTGTTGTATACAGAATTGGGATTGCATACTACATCTCCAATGATTTCTGGGGATAATACAAGTTCCTTACACCTTGCAGCTAATCCTATTTATCATGCTAGGACCAAGCATATAGAGGTCCAATATCATTATGTGAGAGAGAAGCTATTAAGAAAGGATATTCAATAGGCATATGTATCAACTAATATGCAATGTGTAGATTCGTTGACTAAAGCATTAGATGGTACAAAACTTTGCATGTTTAAAGCAATGATTGGATTGCAGGATATTCATAAAGATTGAAGATGAAGACCAAGCCTAAATGTTTGGCTTGAGGGGGAGCTGTTGGTGCAAATCACAAGCCTACACATTTGGCTTGTAGTTCATACTCATATGAAGATCCATGGAAACAATTGCTAATGAATAATTCATGTTTACCATTTGTAAAACTCATTCCTTTTTACTTGAGAATATTTGTAATCACCTACCAAGAAAACGCGTGGAATTGTAAGTTAGAAAATTATCTACTTCATTGAGGGAATATTTCCTAGAATGAAGGATCATTTTTTGGAGAGAGCCAAAAGTGAATTCAAACTCAAATTTGAATAGAACACTTATAAAACGTCACATGAAAAGTCGCGGTTAGAGTAGTCATTTCCCGAGCTCTCCATTGTCATTTTGTAGGTGTGTAAGGCCTACATTGTAGCCTACACTACTCTCCATCATAAGACTATGATTGCCAAGCTTATGATTTTGTACAACATTGTTCATTAATATATTATACCTACATTGTTCATCTCTGATATCTTTGTTATAGTCATTTCTAATTGTCAACTTGTACTGCTCATATCGCACTCATTTCTCCATCAAATTCAATGATCTATAGCTTGTTGGAATCAGCTCCAAGTTATCTACGTGCTGATAAAGTTTGAAGCAATCCATTCAGCCAATTTGGAGAAAACGATATCGAGCACTCACTCATCAAACTCTGTAGAGGTCCTAAAAAATCGGGGGTAGTGATCTATTTGCTAAATTTATTTCTCTATGTATAGTGGATCATTTCAAGTGATACGACTTGGAATCATTAGCTTACTAATCTAAATAGATACCTCTAAAAGGAATGTTTCTATTTCCTATTGTAATGGTAGCACTGAGCATTACAAGCAGCACATCTATGATAAAAAATAGAAGGTTTTCATTGAGTCTTCTATTTCGAAGTAGTCTCTTTTGATTTAATCTTTTCACACATCATTTCCAAAGTACATAGGCACTTTTATAGTGTCATTGGAAAGCTAAGAGGGTCCACGTATCATCTCTGAAGCTACAAGGGGCTAGTACTAAGCACGATTTGGCAGTACCTATGCATCACTTGGAGTGTCCATCCATCTTTGCCAACAATCTGTTCATCTAAGTCTTGATAGTGCTCTACTTTAGACTAGGTCCAGTTAGTAGATTTATCAGAGTAATTGTTTGGCATTTTCTAGTATTGAGCCTCATATAATTCCCTTTGGCCATTATCTTGCATTAAACAATTATATAATTGCTCTATTTTTTATTGAGGTGGATATGGCTCTTTACCTTCTTGCACGTTCTTCTACTCCAATCTTACCTCTTCCCGTGTCACCACTTCGACATCCAATTCTATCCTTCTCGATCCACTTTTCTTTTCTTCAAGAGACGTTGAACATCTATTACAATCTCTTTTCTTTTATTTGTGACCTCTTTGTCCACTATTCGTTTCCCACGACTATTTGTACCAATTATATCTTCTCAAAAAAATTGAGCCTCTAGTGGAAGATGAAGCTTATCTTCAATCCCGAACACATGATAGATGCGTTTTGTAAGCAATTGAGTTCCATTCATGTTCTTGGAGTCCTAGTGCTTAGCTTCCTCCTTTAACTCATCATGGATGCAAAGTGATATATCAACAACTTCAAATTGTCTTATCTTTATTGTTCATTATAACTAGAGTCATTAGTTTATGAGGCATGGTGTATCTAAGTAACGTTGAAAAGCACAAAAGCTCTAAGAATGTCTTCATTGCCAACTCAATATTAGGTTTTTCTTCGAAATACGGGAACTCTGCATATCCTACATAAGAGACAATATTTATTCTTCAAAAAGCGCACATCAATTTTGGTACCCATGGGATAAAATTGCAGGGCTACTTTAATGGGCTCTTGCTTGATAGTGATTTCTACAGGCTCCTTTTCCCAATTAGTTACTTTGAAAATAAAGTAGGGATCAAATTTTTCTCTTTTCACATCCTTAAATGACCCATCACCTATTCACATCTATCAAAATCTATGCAAAACATTGGTTCATCTAAGAGTTTATGTAGACCTACTGCCCTCCATCTTTTATACACCACATGTGACTTCTGGAACCTGTAAGACTCCTCGCACAACATGGTATATTTGAATTTTACTTTTTTAACTATAAAGATATGCTTGACCATAATTTTGATGTAGTCGAGCTCTTTTTGAATGTGCTCCTATTCACGCAAATCCTCCACATCTGACTCCATTTCTACAACATCTTCTATGGCTTCACTACACAAGAATCAATATCCTCTAGACAATGCCACTAAGTCCATTTCCAACTTGCCCATTCAAAGTCCCTTTTTCATTTTCATGTAAAATATAAGAAAATCAAATACTGCAAACAATCAATAAGGAGCTCTCTCAAGTGCTTAATGCAAGGAGTATATCTTGGAGGCCCTCTTGGAGGGAGTGCTTAAGCATCATCTCAAGGAGCTCTCTCAAGTGCTTAATGCAAGGAGTATATCTTGGAGGCCCTCTTGGAGGGAGTGTTCATTAATACTTGGAGGAGATGCTCTCTACATTTGGAGACATCTAGAGGAGTTCGTTTTAGCAACATACTGTGAGTAACAAGTCTACATCTGCCCCCACTTGTTCATTCACTATTTTTTGATTTTCATACCTCTTAAGCACACAATCTTGTATCTAATTCCTATTTCTCCCTAGATTCAGATATTGTGGGTGTGTATCATATTCACACATTGTAATTTGACATTGAAATAAAGATAGTGTAGGTGAGTATCATGGCTTACCCTTACTTACACTTGACAATACAATCTATTCTTTCTGCATCTCTCACTCATCTTCTTTTTGAGTATTAAGGTGTGCATGCTAAGGTTCATGTGTTGAAAGGTTCTATAAACTTGTGATATATTGTTATTGTGGCCCACTACACTTCCAATGGTATGTGTATGAATGAGGATGTGTGTGTGAACTTAAGAAAATGTGGATGATTAAGTATGCATGTACATGTATGTCAATACACGAGTGCTCAAATGTGAATGCTTTTTTTGTGCTCAAAACTATCATTTTAATATGAGTGCTAGTGGTCAAGGTCTAGGCATAAGGAGTCGGAGGAGATTTTGAGTACTCATGCTGCACACATATGGACTCATTGGGCCTCAGAGGGATTCCTATAGTATGCCCAAGGCAAGGAATACTCTTTATTGTTTGAAATGCTAGATAGAAACCACAGAGACTAGTTGTCTATTTTTCTAGCATCTAGTATTTCAGATATCTAGCACACTCTACTCTTATTATTTTGAATCACAGATCCTGATTCCCAAGTTTATAGCTCCTTCTATATCATTGATGACAATGATATTTAGAAGGGGGAGAGAGTGTTATATTCTAGAGATGTACATGCTTGGAGGAACAAGAAGTTCCTTGCTCGAGGGATAGCCAAGGCCAAAAGCTAGAGAGTTCATATGAGGTACCTACTGATGATGGCTAGATGAGTAGAGGGACCTTAGAGAGAACTCTAGATGGTGACTAGGCAAGGGCTATATATAGGTTGGGAGGTGAGCCCCAAGGATGTCATTCTCCACTTCTCACAGAGATGGATAACATATACTAAACTTATAAACCCATTGTTAGTTCATATTCCTAGAAAATCCAATATTGTTTCTTATATTCTTTCAAGAGCTAAATTTGATGATGATTTTGATAATAAAGTGGAAATGGATATACCTTTAATCTCTTATGATTCATAAGTGTTTGAGTATGAATAGTTTAATGATAATGATTATGAATGAAAGTGAAAAGATATTAGTAGATATCTTAGTATCCTAGAAATAGCTCATTGTTTGGTCAATTAATAGATTCAAAGAAATTAGTTATTAATCTTACAATTGCTTCCTAAAAGATGGATTTACTTGGAGATATGCTAGGAGGAAAGAAAAACATACCACAAAGAGTACTAGGAAAAAAACCAAGTAAATTGCAAGTTACGAGAGATTTAGATGATACATCATGGGTTAGGCATAAAGGGTTCGTGCCTACATATAAAAAGATTAGAGAAAGTCAGATACATTCATCTATGAAACATAGATCCTTAAACATCCAACCAATCCACCTTGTTTTCACTACAAGCATGTAGTTGACCTTATGACCATGCCTAAATATATAAATAAGATGAGATATATAGTACTTGTGAGAGAGCATCTTACAAACCATATAGAAGACCAATCACTACGATTAAAATCAACATATAATGTATATAAAATCTTACTTGATAATGTGACTTCATGGCCTGAATACATTGAGAGGGTAGTGGCTAACAAGCGAGAACTAGGTACATAGGAAGCTAGGAATTTCTTTGCATGACATGGAATTGGCTTTTCTCTCATGCCTACTTATCATCTTGAGGCTAATGGTGAAAAGAGCTTATTTGCTGATTATGAAAGTGATCTCTAAAGCTTGTAATGATGGCATAAAACAATGGACAAAGTATTTGCGTTTTGCATTATGGTCTAATAGAATGGATGCTTATCACCTTTAGTCTAATGTAAAGATAAAAATAGTTCATTTACCGAATATGGAATCCATTTCTAAAGCTTGTAATGGTGACATAAAAAAATGGACAAAATATTCATCTTCTAAATTATGGGCTAATAGAATGTTTGTTGAATTAATGTGTTGTGAAAAACTATTTTTCCTATTCATATATAATTCGTACACGGTCTACTCTACTTTGGAATGATAAGTTATCAATTATTGAGCTAGAAAATTTGAGGAAGAAAATGAAAAACTTGATAATAAAGTTATAAAACTGAAAGAATCCAAATTGAAAAAAAAAAATATTTTGTTAAGTCGCATAGTCTATGGGTAAAATTGATTCATGAATATGATTGGGATTTGATCTATGATAGTACATTTGATTCCCAATATGATGCAGGAAGAAAATTAACACGTCGATGGTTTGGACCTTATGTTGTTATAAACATACATCAAAATGGGATATCTTCATTACAAGAGCTAGGTGGAACGCCACTATGATCTTTGAGTGCAAGAAAAAGAGTAATATAGCTCAAGAGAAATGATGAAGTTGATTATGGAATTGAAGAAGACATGATTGATGATCAAGCAAAATGATCATGTGATATCTATCCTTTTTTGTTTGTGCATATTTCATTTTCATTGCATTCCATATTTTGTATTGATCTTACAAAATTTAAAAATTGGCGAATGATGATATCAAATTCATAAGTTAAAACTATTTGACTTTAGGAATACATTTGCTTGAAATTCTATTTGAAATAAAAATGAATGAGCCCAAGGAATGATAGGAAAAATTGAATTTGAAGCTTAATTAAGAGGATTGATTCATTTATATAAATAGGAGTTTATATGTGCATGAGAAGCATGTCCAATTGAGGTCCTAGTTCCTACCTATTCATTCTTCTAGATCCTTTGCTATCAGTAGGGTTTAAGCTTTTTTCTAAAAACAAAAAGTTATGAATATAATAGAAACTGAAAAATGGAAGTTTATACGTTCTTCCTATATAAAAAAATAGAAATTACAATATTTTGATATAGTAAATGAAGGTTTTTCATGAAGAAAATATATTAAAAGAAGATATGAAGTTAAGACACAAAGAAGTTGGTAGTGGGCTCAAGATTACTACTAATCATATATTCACTTTGGGTATTATAAGGTAGATTTATGCATGAGTAGAATAAAAAGAATTTCTTAGATTTGTGTAAGTGTATTGCATGCAACGGTATCTATATTCATTGATGATTGAATTTTCAAGAGTGGATAACGATGATTGTTTCTTAAAATCCTAGACCAAGTTTATGATTGTACTTTCAAATAAAATTCCATGTTATTGTTGCACAAAAAGGTGAATACTTTAACATTGATTTGAAATTTTTATATGCAAGACAACAGAAAAATTCATTTGCATTCAATGATAACGAATTGGCAAAAGTTTTGACTTCAAAATTTTATAAAAAAAATTTATACTACTCTTTGTTCTTATTGTTTCAAGATCGGCCCTTTGAAGACGATGTCGAGGTTTAATAAGGGCTCATCAAAGTCCACTACAGATGGATCATATGTAGGTATGCCACATAGTACACCATGTACACCTTAGGGTGCTCATGATCATGATGAATCCAAGGTGTATTGTATATGTGATGGAGCTCTAGTAATGGACTTGACCGAAAAGTCCATGGCTAATGCATACAATAGTTGTGCTCCATACAGTTTGGACACTCTAACATGGTCAAATGGAATGAACAAGACAAGGATCGTAAAAATTACATATAGAGGTGATCTATCACAAGTACCGATTGGCACCTAGGCACCCTGTTGTTAGCTCAGAGTGGATTCAGCACACAACACGTGAGATGATGTTCCATCAAGGATTAGAGGCTTACAAGGCTTTGAAAGGAGGCTTACCAAAGTTTGTATGGTTGGACCATGAGGAGTGGGAGAAACTTCATGATTAGTAGCAGTAGACTCTTGACCAAAAGCATGAGCAGCAAGATGTGATAGCCACACGTCTAGATACAATCGAAGCATCATATTTGGTTAGCAACAGATGTGACACTATGTTCCATGAGTTGGTAAGTACCATTTTGATGATTGAATTTTCTTATGTTAACCACGTCATGTTTTTTTATCTCACCTTTTGCTTATTTATTGTAGGAGTTGGTAGTGGGTCATCTTCCAACACGAGCAAATGAGGTTTATGGATATTGTCATGGATTGGTTGCACTGTTGAAGAACTTGGAGGGACATGGAACACTCATTTCATGGGAGGATCTATGATGAGGTGAACTTCTGAACTCAGTTTAGTATTTTTTTAGTTGTTGTTTATAAATATCTATTCAATTTGTCTCATTTCATGAGCATGATTTGTTGCTGCATATAGATGGTTTGATCCCTCTAGGCATGTGCTAGTGGTGTGCCATTTTGTATTTTGCTCATATATGGAAGTGGTTCACCATAATTTTGCATTTGGTTCATATATGGCAACAGTTTGCCACATTTTGTATTCAGCTTGTATATGGTAGTGGTTTCCCACACTTTTGTACATGGTTCATTTATGGAATATACATCTCTTTCGTACATGGTTCATTTATGGAATATCTTTTTCTACGTGCTTCATAGTTCATTTTTGCTCCTACATATCTCTTTTATGTTTGACAATGTGTTTTGCTTTATCAAATCATGTTTTCATTGTCAGTCATCTAAACACTAAATCAGCAACCACTAGGGTACATATCACATGTACTCTATTTTTGTTTGCTAAAATGTATTTTCATTTGCTACACAACACCATTGTCACGTTGCTACAGCAAGAGAAAACACACTCTCCCAAAAAAAAGTTTGCAGATATGGTCATCGGTAAAGGCATTAATATGAGCATCGGTATGCCCAAGGACATACGAATGCTTATACGAATGATTTTGCCTAGGGACATGCGGATGCTTCTACTGGTGATACTCATAGTGATGCATATATGGTCACTTATACCATAGGTATTGGGCAAGTATCGATGTAAGTGCCCATATTGATGCTTATACTAACATTATTGTATTGACATTTATATCGATGCTTATACCAACATCGGGGCTAGATTGCTCCCATGTATTTGCATTGGTAGAAGGCTTGGTTTACCCCCCCATATGTTGTAGTGAATCTCCTTTCTTTGAATTAATAAAAGAAAATTTATACATTGAATGTGATTAGTGGCCATGGGATTCCCGATATCCCCCAAAGCAAGGGTAGGATGGCCTAGAGGCATAATAGCTATGATGGCCCAAAATAGGTAGGAGACTTAAGACTTAGCGGATAACTAGGGATTTAAAGTGAGTTACTGAAAAAACTAATGGTTTCTATTCTACCCTAATGAGAGACCCACTTTCTTTTTAATTTTGTTGTTTTCTAAGACAAACATGCTATGGTGTCTGAAAAGTAGTGATTTTTTACAATTACATAGTTTTTTACCTAACAGGCCTAGGGATTTATCAATTGACCATTCCTTTGGATGGGCATCAATGTTGATTGCATATCAAACTCCCCATATCTTGCAAAGCGCTTTACCACTGATGGCATTCCGCAAGGCATTAGAGAAACCAATTGTTTCACTTTTCAATTGACTTTCCTTTCTGAATTCAAAATCCTAGTAATGTTTTGTGATATTGTGTAGCGTCTTGGGCATGAGTAGAAGAGACAACCAAGGTCCTCTATTTGCCCTCTTAATATGTGGAATCAAAGTTTTGGATGTGCCTATTGATATCAAGTGAATTACTTATTCGAATCCACATTTATATAATCCATTTTTTGGTATGTGTATGGGTTATCATGCAACTATGAGCATTCTACTACTTCTTTGATACTTCCTTGGCAACCCTTTTCCATTTAGCATTTTTCTATACTATACAAAAAATTGGTCCTTATCTTTATCTACTTTTTCACCAATTATTGGGCCATATTGACAATCAAGCATTACACCTAGTCAGTTTTCATGCCTATGCCTATTTCATTAAAAGAATTAGAAACCGTTTGGTGGATTTTCTATTGCATTTTCTCACAATGCATTTATACTGCACTCCCTCTATCATGAAATCATAGTGAAGCTTGATGGAATAACTATAGAGATTTAACTTATGTTACATTGTTATATTTCAAATATGCTTCTCGCTCTAACTGTAGTTTTGCTCCCTCTAGTGCATGTCTCTTTTTCTTTCGAACATTCTTAAAGTAACTATTTCTAATTCTTCAATCTTTGCATATTATGCTATTTTCTCATTTTTCTTTCTTACTTCACTTTGCAATACCTTTTGTTTTTTTATGAAACAATGTCATGGGGTTAGTAAATTTATACAAACCATACTTTTGGATATTCTCCTGACCGTAGTTTTCAACTCAGGTTTTTCCCCATTATGAACATTGCATGCAATAACATTTACATTTTCCTCTATAAATTCCATATATTATGGTGCATGTCAAGAATATTTCTCGTTAAATATTACACTTTTTCTCATAATTGTTTTTTATATCACCAAGAATTAATATTTACATACTTTGGGTTCATTCAAGTTTCCGATGAATTTACACTTTTTTTAATATTTAAGTACATAAGAACTTTGAAATTTTCTTTCAATGGATATACCCATGCATGCTTGGAAAAAGCATCGATGAAAGTCATGAAGTAAAGATAGTTCCCAAAAGAAGGTTTCTGCATAGGACCACAGACATCACTATGAACAAGCTACAGTTTTTAAGTAGCTCGAAATGAACCATCTTTTGGGAACGAGGAATGTGGCATTATGCCCAAAATACACCCTTCACATACATGTTTACCAGGTGCCACAAGTTTGGGCAAAGAGGACACCATTTCAAACTTCAAAAAATGTAGGAAACTAGCAAAATTCAAATGACCAAAGCATGCATGCCAAATATTTGCATCTGACATATCTTGAGAATCCTGAATTGCACATGTTGAATCATTCACAAATTTTGCATAATCTATGAGCTTATACAACCCATGACATAAATGTTGAAAATCAAGTCTCAATCATGCAAAAAGGCTCAACCAAGAGTTTTGCAAGTGGACCAATAAAAAATGAGGACCCAAAGTTGTGGAATAAAGTTAGAAGCTCCACCAAACTCAATCAAATTCAAATCTCATCAAATCAGCCACCAAAAAGTTACACCTGAACTGATTGGTGGGTGGTTAGCTAGATTGTAGGAAAAGTAAAAGTCTATATAAGCATCATCCCACCTTTGTTTCTTGAGTTGTATGCATTCCACGAGTTTTCCACTTAGTTTGGTGAACTTATAAACTCCAGCAAGCAGCCCCCTTGCTTGCTTACCTCATTTTCTCATGATTTTTCTCCACTCTATCTAGAGGTGTAGTTAGGCTTTTCCAAATCTGATTGTACCAGATTGTAGAGCATTTTTTTTGAAGCTTCATTTGGTCTCTCATATTGTGCCCTGAAGTTTTCCAAAGTTTCAAGTTATTTGGCTAAGTGAGTTGTGAGAAATTGCCAACTTTCTGAAGGTATATCTCTACACATAGGCAGAGAGTGTTGCAAAGAGGTAGCCTATTTTGGAGAGGGTGGTTCTCCCATTTAGAATATCCATTTGGGATGTTTTAAATCTTGTTGGCTAGCTCGTATAGTCTACTACAAGTATCCAAACTTTCATTTTAAGTCTCTCTACTGGTGCAGAGAAAAGTTCAGAATAGTGAGCATATATCATTGCTTGTGGACCTAGTGGAGGGCAGCCATCTTCCATTTTTGCATTGGGGTGTTTGAAACATCACCCATCAGTGGTATGAGAGCCATTTTGGAGGCTTGGAGACATAAGTGGCATCATATTGAATACTTGAAGGGATCAACACAACTCGTGGAAGCACAAGGAGGACTCATCAAAGCAAGAAGACATAAAAAGGGGGCTACGTCTATCGAGATCTCAACTAGCCGAAGGTTAGCAAGGGAGAAGTTATCAAAAGGGAATATCCACACCTTCTAAAGCATACAAACACTTGAGGAGAAGCTAAAGGAGCATTGTAGAGCTCAGTATGGTTGAGTATAATGCACAAATAGAGGAGTTCGAGAAAGGCAATTATCAACCATGGAAATTTAGAGTTAGCAACTACCTGATGTGCAAAGGATTGTGGGGATTAGTGAGCGGCACGGAGCCAATGACTCATGTACATGATCCACCACTTCAAGGGCAGGTCAAGGCACTTAAGGAATGGATAGGAGAGTCATATTCATTCTATCTCAACACATAAGCAATAACATGATGGGGCATATACAAGACTTGGACACATCCAAGAAGGTTTGGGAGACCTTGGAGAGATTTTACTCTTCATCAACCAAGGAAAGGAAGATTCAACTCAAGAATGAGTCAAATAATCTTAGGAAATCACCAAGTACTAGCATAAATGATTACATTTTGAAGGTTAAGGAACTTGCAGATGCTTTGGGTTCAATTGGGAGTCCAATCAAAGACGATGATCTTGTTGCACACATTCGCAATGGCTTGAGAGAGGATGAAAGGTGGAAATCATTCACCACATCAGTTTATGTGAGGGATTTCCTACCAGAATTTGATCAATTAGTCACATTGATGGTGACCAAGGAGATGAACCAAGGAGGTTCACAATCAAAGGGCAGCCAAGCCCAAGTTTTCTATGGAGATAGAGGCAAAGGCAAAAGAGGTGGACAAAACTCCCAAGGCAGAGGGAGAGGAAGATCAAGCTCAACCAAGAAGGCTCCAACCAAAGCTATAGATCAAGAGGAAGAGGAAGGAGTAGAGGAAGAGGAGGAAGATCACGTGGAAGAGAAGCATCCAATGGAGAATGCTACAATTGTGGAAAACTGGGCCATTATGTAAGAGATTGTTGGTCCAAAGGAGGATGCAATCAAGGATACAAAAGGAACCAAATTAATTATGCTAGTACTACAACAAATTCAGAAAATGAGAACTTGCTTATGATGTATGGCTCAAGTCAAAGAGTCAATTCAGATTTTACATGGTACATTGATAGTGGTTGTAGCAACCATATGAGTTGCAATAAAGATGTTTTCTTTAATTTACATTCACGCATAACTCAAGGACATGTAGAGACAGGGGATGAAATTGAGCACAAGATTACACATGTGGGAGATGTTGCATTGAATGGATCTCAAAGCTCCAAGGTGTTGAAGGATGTGTTCCATGTGCCAACCATCACAAAGAACTTGGTTTTGGTAGGTCAAATGGTTGCAAGAGGTTATGAGGTTAGGTTCAATGAGCAAGGATGTTTTGTTAAAGACCCCATGCAGGACTAAAAGCTCATAGCAAAAGGAAAGAAGCAAGGAAGACTCTTCACCATGGAGGTAAAGCCATCAACCCCTCACACTGTCTACTTATTGCAGAAATTGACTTATGGCATAAAAGAATTGGGCACATAAACTTACAGAGGATGAAGGACATGCAAAGGAAGGGCTTTGTGAGTGGTCTACCTGATCTTACATCTCAGAATATGCAACATTTGTGCCATGCTTGTCAATTAGGAAAACAAAGTAGATTGCCATTCAAGAAGGGAGCACATGTGAGCAATGAAGTGTTGAATCTCATACACACAGATGTATGGGGACCTACAAGGGAGCCATCCATTGGAGTTAATATATATTTTTTCACATTTATAGATGATCATTGAAGGTTTTTTTGGATGTATTGCATGAAGTCAAAGTCAGAGGTGTTTTACCACTTCAAGAGGTTCAAAAACCTAGTGGAGAAGGAAACAGGGAAGTATATAGATACTCTCAGATTGGATGGAGGGGGAGATTATTTTTCAAATGAATTTTCAGATTTTCGACATGATCATGGTATCAAAAGGCAATTCACTTGCAGCTATACACCTCAATAAAATGGGGTGGCAAAAAGGAAGAATAGATACATAGATGAAGTCGCTAGATCTTCGTTAAATGAAATGAATTTGCCTAACTCTTATTGGGCTTATGCAACAAATACAACCATATACATTATGAATAGGTGTCCAACCTCAAGAGTACATGGAGTTACACCTTATGAAGCTTGGTGTGGTAAGAAACCCAATCTTTCACATCTCAAAATATTTGGTTGTGTGTGTGTGTGTTATGTTCACATACCTCAAGAATTGAGACACAAGTTAGACCCGAAGGTGGATAGGTGTATATTTCTTGGATATTCTTTAGAGAAAAAGGGTTTTGGATGCTATAACCCTTGCACCAAAGAGCTTAAGGTATCTAGGGATGTAATATTTGTTGAGTTGCTGCCTTGGTATGGTAGCAAAGATGTGTTACATGTTGACGATGCATATAAAGCCGAGAAGAAGTTCAAAGAGCAACAACAAAGCATGGAGATAAGTGGTCCAACCACTTCAAGCACACCATCATAGGAGAGTACTACATCAGCTTGGCATGGAAGGACAAGGAATGAAGCTCATTCAATTGAAGGAAGTAGCAAAGGAAAGGAAAAGGCAAATGACGAAGACCAAGGATGGGTAGACATGGAATCTAGAAGTGATGAAGATATGGAGAAAATAGAAACTCCAGGATTTAAAGCATCAAAACCAAGGAGGAGGAGATTCCTACCAACTAATGGTGAGGTAAGGTCATCCAATACGGTTAAATACCCTGTTCAAAGGTTAACTTATGATTCATTCATTGCAAGACACTATGCCTACATGGGTCAAGTTATAGCTTGTGAAGAACCTAATTACTTTGAAGAAGCAAATAAGCATAGGGAATGGATTGAAGCCATGGAGTAGGAAGTCAAAGCACTTGAAGAAAATGATACTTGGTCATTGGTGCCAAGAACAAAGGACATGAAAGTCACTGGCAACAAATGGGTGTACAAGGTGAAGAGGCATGAAGATGGGAGCATCTCTAGGTATAAAGCAAGGCTTGTTGCCAAAGGTGTTTCTCAAACCTATGGCATAGACTTTGAGGCAACATTCAGCCCAGTAGCTAAGATGTCCACCATCAGAAGTTTGATTGCAATTTCAACCTCAAAAGTTGGAAGATGTACCAATTGGATGTGAAGAATGCGTTCCCAAATGGAGAGCTTGAAGAGGTAGTCTTCATGGACCAGCCCCAAGGCTTTGAATATGAGAGTTTTCCACATCATATATGCAGGCTAAAGAAGGCTCTTTATGGAATCAAGCAAGCCCTAAGAGCTTGGAACCAAAGACTTGTAGACTACTTAGTAAAATGTGGATACAATCAGAGTAATGCAGACCCATCACTCTTTGTGAAGAAGGAAGGTAGCAAAATTGTTTTCATTTGTATATATGTTAATGATTTGATCATTACAGGGGATGATGAAGCCAACATCAAGGCAATAAAGAGGAAGCTTGGATGTGAATTTAAAATCTCATATTTAGGGATTTTAAGGTACTTCCTTGGGTTTGAAGTACTATATAAAGAGGAAGGTATATACTTGATGCAAAGGAAATACATTCTTGATCTTTTGAAGAAGTTTGGCTTGTGTGATTGCAAGCCCATTTGAAATCCACTAGAAGTAAATGTTAAACTAAGTGCTCATGAAGGTGAAGAAGTGAAGAATGTGACCATGTATAGGTCAATAATTGGTTCTCTCTTGTATGCTATTATGACAAGACGTGATATTGCACATGTAGTTGGAGTATTATCTCAATTTTTGCAAGCACCAAGAGTACCTCACCTTGTCGCAGCCAAAAGGGTACTTAGGTACCTCAAAGGATCAGTGAATGAAGGTCTACATTATCCATTTGATGATGTATTAAATGTACAAGCTTATTGTGATGCTGATTGGGTAGGTTCCAAAGATGACAAGAGGAGCACTAGTGGATATGTTATCATGCTAGGGAAGAAGACCATCTCATGGATGTCAAAGAAACAACCAACCGTGCTTCTTTCATCGATCGAAGCTGAGTATAGAGGCTTAGCACAAGTCTCATGTGAGCTTATGTGGCTCAAGAAGTTGTTTGTTGATCTTGATTTGCAGGTTAAGCAAGTACCTATTTTTTGTGACAACATAAGTAGCATATGCTTGGCTCAAAATCCGGTGTTCCATGCAAGGTCAAAGCATATAGAAGTGCATTACCACTTTATTTGAGAGAAGATCATGTCAAAGGATGTAAAGGTGGAGCATGCCAATACAAAGGACCAATATGCAGATATGTTTACCAAAGCATTGGATGGAGTAAAGCTACAACACTTCAAGGCATGCATTGGAATTAAGGATGTAGGCATTGAGACTTGAGGGGGAGTGTCGAAAATCAAGTCTCAATCATGAAAAAAGGATCAACCATGAGTTTTGCAAGTGGACCAATAGAAAATGAGGACCCAAAGTTGTGGAATAAAGTTAGAAGCTCCACCAAACTCAATCAAATTCAAATCTCAACAAATCAGCCACCAAAAAGTGCACCTAAACTGATTGGTGGGTGGTTAGCTAGATTGTAGGAAAAGTAAAAGTCTATATAAGCATCATCCCACCTTGGTTACTTGAGTTGTATGCATTCCACGAGTTTCCCACTTAGTTTGGTGAACTTATAAACTCTAGCAAGCAGCCCCCTTGCTTGCTTACCTCATTTTCTCATGATTTTGCTCCGCTCTATCTAGAAGTGTAGTTAGTCCTTTCCAAATCTGATTGAACCAAATTGTAGAGCATTGTCTGATCTATCATTGTACTCATTTTCATTGATTTCTAGCTTCATTTGATCTCTCATATTGTGCCTTGAACTTTGTGTTGGAGTCAATGTCAAATTGATTCAAATAAGAAGTAATTTTTGATAGCTATCTCTTCAAGTCGAAGACGGTGTAACAAACTACATACTTTTTGAGAGGGGGCAGAATACAAGGAACCAATTGGGCAATGTGGATATGAGAGAATATTCTCATCCCAATGGCGAGAGATCAAATCCCATCAAACACACTTTTGGTAGATTATGAAAATAGCCATGTTTTTTTGGGGAAACAAAAAGAGATGTAGTCATTTTCTTCACAACACTTTTTCGGTGCTGCATTTTTGCGATTGTAGTTTTTTCAAATAGCTTTTGAAGGGGATTGCTTACGTTTCTTGTGCATTCAAAGACTTAAAAACACTATATAGGCAAGGCCTTGCTCATTGTTATACTCACTCACTCAAGCAATCTCAAGGAGATCAAGGAGGAAGAGTCTCACACTCTTGAGGAGGTGAAGTTTTGGTGAAGGAGAGGCTACTCTCTTGGAGCAAGAAGTCTTCTACAAGATGGTGGTAACTATCTTTTGTGAGTTAACCTTATATTTTGTTTTTAGGGTTTCTCTACCCTAATCTCAAAATTAGGGTTGGTTGATTTACAATTTTGTTACACTATTTTGTGAGAATAAGGTTAGCTTCGTTGCTTCGTTCACTTCACACACTTAGATTATTTTAACATAATTTAAATTTTGTATCATCATCTTCTTGGTTATTCTTCCATTAGTGAGTGCACCACTTTATATGGTTGAGTAGTACTCCCATGTTGTAATTTGGACATCTATTTTTTAGTGAGTAAGCATCCAACTTACATTCTCTAATCTTGTCTCAAGATCTCTTTCTTTCTCTATCTCACATATCATCTTGTCCATTAAGTTGTGTATGCTCAAAAGGTTTTAGTATTGGAACGATCTTGGGGCCCCCTATTCCAACACTTGGTATCAGAGCATAATTGACATACACACTTAGTTAAGATGAGTGAGATTAGAATTGAGATTGACAACAAGTTGGATGGATCTTCTAATTATCCCATGTGGAGTTTTATGATGATGAATATTTTAGTGAAAAGGGATTTATGGAGTATCGTCAATGGATCCTTAACAAGACCAAGACGAGAAGTTGAAGAAGGGGATACAACAACTTATGGAGGTGCTGAAGTCATAATTGCCGAACCAACTAAAGAAGAGGTAACCACTCATATATCTAGGGTCACTACTAGGTCTTTACCTAGAGTTCCTCCTATTGAAGATCAGGTAAGATGGGATGCTAGAGATGCCTTAGCACTTTCATTCATAGCAATGAGTGTCAAAAAGCATATTCTACCACAGAGCAGATCTTGCAGAAGTTCTAGATAAGCTTCATTGAAGCTTGAGAATCTTTTTATGAGCAAAAATCTTGCTAGGAAAACTCACTTGAGGAGACATCTAGCAAAATACAAGGATGAAGTCTGGTGAGTCAATTCAAACCCACATTACAAGACTCGTTGACTTGAGAGATCAACTTCTAAATGTAGGAGTTGAGATATTAGATGAAGAAATTGTAAATACACTAATTAATTCACTTCGTATTTCCTATCGATCTTTCATAACCACTCTTACCTTTACCACAAGAGATAGAGAGGTTACCTTTGAAGACTTAGAGTTCTTGTTACTTCAAGATGAAGACTAATTGAAGGGAATGGAAGAGAATGAAGAAGCACTTTCATCTTCATCAAAGGGTAAGAAGAAGAAGGAGAAGAAGGAAAAACAATCCATAAAGGAAAGTAAGTCCCTTTCACCTTCTACTTCAGATTCTGTATCTACTACATCTAAAGAGAAGTCTTCTAAGAAGAAGGAAGTCATATGTTATTACTACAAGAAACCTATACATTTGAAAGCAGCATGTTATAAAAGGATTGCAACAGAAAAGAAAAAGGCATCAGGTAATGTTGCAGAAGATGATAAAAAAGGGAAATCTCAAGGTGATTCTTATGCCTGTATCACCATTAAGGAAGTAGCTTTTGATGAGGCAGCTTTACAAGTTCTTTCAGCAAGTCCTTGGATATTTGACTCAGGTGCTACAAAGCATATGATAGGTTGCAGAGATGTGTTTTCTTCTCTTTCCTATTCTTCAGGTAGAAGAGTTACTATTGCAGATGGAAATGATTTGGATGTTGTGGGAATAGGTACAGTAACCCTAAAGTCAAGAGAAGGTGGTAATTTTCAGATTTCAGATGTCCTTTATGTACGTGAAATGAAGAAGAATCTGCTATCTATAGCTACATTTTTAAGTGATGGTTTTAAAGTTGTATTTGAGAGAGATCTTTGTAAGATCTTATCACATAAAGAAGACAAGTGTATATTGAAAGGTGAGCATAGAGGAGGGATTTTTGTTTTGTCAAAAATCAATGAGTCATATGCAGTCAAATCTTCATCACTAGTGGAAGATATGAAGCTATGGCACGAAAGATTTGGATATATTAGTTTTGGAGCTCTCAAAAGTATCAAAGACAGAGATATGGTTGAGAGTTTACCCTCATTCAAGCTACCAGATGATTCAGATATATGTGAAGGTTGTCTTGAAGGTAAGATGCATAAACTACCTTTCAAGAAACATGGTCATATTACAACTACTAGGAAATAGCAGATTATTGATTCAGATGTGAATGGACCTATGAGAGTAGAATCTATTCAGGGCTTTAGGTATTTTGTTCAATTTTTTGATGATTTTATGAGATACTTAAGGATCTATGGTCTTAAGTTGAAGTTAGGAGTCTTTCCTATGTTTAAGAAGTTTGTAGCTATGGTTGAAAATGAAAGTCAGGAAACTATCTAGATTCTCAAAAGTGACAGAGGTGGAGAATACTTGTCAAAAGAATTCCAGACATTTCTTGATGAGAAAGGTATTACTCAACACCTTACTATTGCTTATACTCCTCAACAGAATGGTGTTGCAGAAAGAAATAATAGAGTACTTGTTGAAATGATGCGGAGCATGATTGCATCCAAGAAGCTTTCACCAAAATTTTGGTTTGATGTAGTACATACAACTAATCTCATTTTGAACAGGTCATCTACAAAAGCTTTAAAGTTAATCACATCGTATGAAGCTTATTATGGTAGAAAACCTAATGTGAGTTACTTCAGAGTGTTTGGATCACTTGCATATGTACATATTGAGAAAAAGGACCGAGGTAGACTAGATGTAAAGGCAAAGAAAACTATTTGATATCCTCTTGAGAGTAAAGGATACAGGTTTGATGTTCCAGAGACAGGTGAAGTTATTCTTTCACATAATGCTTATATTTCTGAAAATAAGGTTTATGATAAAGAAGCAGAAATTCCAGAGTTCATTAGTGAAAATGACTATGGATTTTTTAGAAAGATTTTGGATGTACATGATCAGCCATATTAGGAGGGAGTTAAAATTCCTAGGATTCAAGAAAAAGTTGAAGCAAGAGGAATTTCACAACCTTCTAAAGAGTCAGTTCCACATGAGACTTTGATTCCAGAAATGGAAGAAGTTAGAATTCCAGAAAGTCCTAGTACCTCAACAGGACAAGTTCTTGAACCTGTGGAAGCTGAAAGTTCAGAAAGAGTTTCACCACTATTTAAGGATACACCTACGTGGTTATATCAGACTTGGAAAGATAGTTGTATAAAGACTTTTATTGGAAGAACAAGGAGTCAGACTAGACGACAACAACAACAAGATCATGTAAGAACACGAAGTCAGACTAGACAAAAACAACAAAAAGTTCATGTAAGTTTTGCTGATGACTTTGAGATTCATGATATTTTGGCACTTAGGACTATTGAAGATGAATCTATGTGTGTTAAAGATGCACTTAACATTCCTATTTGGAGAAAAGCTATGCAAGAAGAGATTGATTCTATTCATAAGAATCAAACTTGGTAGCTATGTGAGTTGCCAGAGGGAAAGAAGGCTATAGGTGTAAAATGGATCTTCAAAATCAAAAGGAAAGCAGATGGTACTATTGATAGATACAAGGCCAGGTTAGTTGTCAAAGGATATGCACAAAAAAAGGTATTGATTATGATGAGATATTTGCTCCTATGTCTAGGATGATTGTTATTAGGTCAATACTTGCTTTAGCAGCACATTTTGGTTGGCATATATATCAACTTGACATTAAGACTGCTTTTCTAAATGGTGATTTACATGAGGATGTGTATATTCAGTAGCCAGAAGGTTTTGAAGAGACATGTTAAGAACACTTAATGTGTAAGCTTGTAAAAGCTTTGTATGGTTTAAAATAGGCACCTAGAGCATGGTATGAAAAGATACATACATATCTTTTATCCATTAGTTTCCATAACTCAGATGTAGCTCCAACTCTTTATGTTAAAGCTGAAACAGGTATGATGATTAGAGCAATAATTTATGTGGATGA
The DNA here is from genome assembly GCA_020310875.1 of Ceratopteris richardii. Lineage (NCBI taxonomy): Eukaryota > Viridiplantae > Streptophyta > Polypodiopsida > Polypodiales > Pteridaceae > Ceratopteris > Ceratopteris richardii. The sequence goes on from CM035441.1 coordinate 62,190,761, forward strand.
TATTATAGTCACAGGTCCTAGAGATGCAGATTTGTAGATGTTCAAAGAAGAATTGAAGCAAACATTTGATGTGAATGATTTAGGCATTTTGCATTATTATCTTGGGATTCAGTTTTTGTTTTGAGATGAGTGTATCTATATGACATAGCAGAAGTACATTGAGAAACTTTTGGAGAGGTTTCAGATGGGTGATTCTAAACCTATGCTAACACCTATGGATCATAACATGTCTTTACAAATGGTAGTAGATGTAGAGCCATTTGATGCTACTCTATATAGTCAAGCAGTTGGTTTCTTGATATATCTTTGTAATACATATCCTGATATACAGTTTGCAGTTTCTCGAGTATCAAGGTTCATGCAGAATCTGACAGTGTTACATTGGAAAGTAGTAAAGTGAATCTTTTGATATTTGAAGGGAACTTCAAATTATGCTATGGTATTTTCAAAATCTACACATTTCTTACTAAAAGGATTTTCAGATTCTGATTGGGTAGGTGATAGAGACACAAGAAAAAGTACTAGTGGATTTTGTTTTTATCTTGGAGATTGTCTTATCTCATGGCTTTCGAAGAGACAACCCACTATTGCCACTTCATCGTGTGAAGCCGAATATCATGCAACATTTACAGCTACTCTAGAGTCAGTTTGGTTGCAGAAGATTTTCAGATATCTTGATGTGAGAGTACATGAACCCATTCAGATATTTTTAGATAGTTAGAGTGGTATAGCTATAGCAAATAATCCAATGCATCATGCAAGGACAAAGCATATAGAGGTACACTACCACTATATTCGAGAGAAGATAGCTAAGAATCACATTGAGCTAGTTTATGTTCCTTCTCGTGAGAATGTTGCAGATATTTTTACCAAAGCATTGACTAGAGATAGTCATGAGAAGATTTGAAGGTTAGTGAAGCTTGTACCATTGTGACATTGAAGGAGGGATTGTTGGAGTCAATGACAAATTGATTCAAATAACAAGTAATTTTTTATAGCTATCTCTTCAAGTCGAAGACGGCATAACAAACTACATACTTTTTGAGATGGAGCAGAATACAAGAATTCAAGTGGGAAACGTGGATATGAGAGAATATTCTTAGCCCAATGGTGAGAGATCAAATCCCATCAAATGCACTTTCGGCAGATTATAAAAATAGCCATGTTTTTCTGGGGAAACAAAAAGCGATGTAGCCATTTTCTTTGCAAAACTTTTTGGGTGCCGTGTTTTTGCGATCGTAGCTTTTTCAAATAGCTTTTGAAGGGGATCTCTTATGTTTCTTGTGCTTTTCAACGACTTACAAACACTGTATAAGCAAGGCCTTGCTCATTGTTATACTCACTCACTCAAGCAATCTCAAGGAGATCAAGGAGGAAGAGTCTCATTTGAGGAGGTGAAGTTTTGGTGAGGGAGAGGCTACTCAATTGGAGCAAGAAGTCTTCTACAAGGTGATAGTAACTATCTTTTGTGAGTTAACCTTATATATATTTTTTAAGGTTTCCCTACCCTAATCTCAAAATTAGGGTTGGTTGATTTACAATTTTGTTACACTATTTTGTGAGAATAAGGTTAGCTTCGTTGCTTCGTTCACTTCACACTTAGATTATTTCAACATAATCTAAATTTTGTATCATCATCTTCTTGGTTATTCTTCCATTAGTAAGTGCACCACTTTATATGGTTGAGTAGTACTCCCATGTTGTAATTTGGACATCTTATTTTTAGTGAGTAAGCATCCAACTTACGTTCTCTAATCTTATCTCAAGACCTCTTTCTTTCTCTATCTCACATATCATCTTGTCAATTAAGTTGTGTATGCTCAAAAGGTTTTAGTATTGGAACAATCTTGGGGCCCCAAATCCCAACACTTTGTCAAAGTTTCAAGTTATTTGGCTAAGTGAGTTGTGAGAAATTGCCAACTTTGTGAAGGTATATCTCTACACATAGGCAGAGAGTGTTTCAAATAGGTAGCCTGTTTTAGAGAGGATGGTTCTCCTAGTTGGAATATCCATTTGGGATGATTTAAAGCTTTTTGGGTAGCTCTTATAGTCTACTACAAATTGCAAACTTTCACTTTAAGTATCTGTAGTGATGCAAAGAAAATTTTAGAATAGTGAGCATATATCACTGCTTGTGGACCTAGTGGAGGGCAACCATCTTCCATTTTTACATTGGGGTGTTAGAATCATCCCCCATCAATAAAATGCCAGAAACAATAATGATGTTGCCATTTGACAGATCATGAACTATACATCTGGCATCAAACAATTTCATGAACAAGTCAATCTTGGCTAATGCTAAAACTGATAAGATACTTTTCTTGATCCCTAGCATAAATAAAGGATTTTACAATGTAAAAGAACTACCATCAGCAGTAGCCAAAATGATCTTACCAAGTCCCATGATAGGATAAGAGGAGTTGTTGACAAATGTGACAGTATTCCCTGTAGGGGAAGGCTTAATTGAAGTGAAGAAACTCCACTCTGAGGTAATATGTTTGGTTGTCCCACTATCAAAGTACCCATTCATATGAAGATAGGTGATAATTGCAAACAATGGTAAATGCCCATTTGTCATTCTACCCAAGATTAGCAGTCTTTGTTTTGGGTGTAGAGGCCTCTACGACAACCATTCCAGGATCTTTATTCTTTGCCTCTTTTGCAACCAGCTTTGGGCAAATCTTTATGATATGATCATCTCCTTTACAATAATTAAAGAAGGTTAATCACAGAATAAATCAATATGGTATTCTTTGGAGTATTGGAGACAGTTAAAGGTCTATCATCTTCTTGATACTATGCATATACTCAAGAATATTGGTTATTCATGATGGCAACATCTTCTTGGATTAAAAGACACCATCACATCAAGGAATGATTTGAAGGATCAAAACTCAAAACCAAAGTTATGGCTAGTTTTTTATAGACATCGACAAGAAACGACTTATGCATGTGCTCCTTGGGTACTTACAACAAAAGAGATGTAGAATATCAACAATAAGATTCAGTTGAGTCGGACTCCTACAAGGTATGGAGCATCTTTCAAGAACATATTTACTATGGATGATAAGAACTTATCTGGGTTAAAGACCCATGATTGACATAACTTTTTGAAGCACATTTTACCTTTGCTTATCGATGGATGTACAACAAAAGCAGCACAAGATGTGATCTATCGTATTGGATCACCTATAAGGTAACTATGATACTTTTATATTTAATATATATGACTATTTGATATCTTGTATTTTTGAATTAATTTCTTTCTAATTTTTTTAATGATGTGTATAGGTGGATTACATCAAAAGAGATTGATAAAAACTCAATCCCACAAAAGAAACGTGAATGCAAGGAGCTACTATGTTTGATGGAGAAAGAGCTTCCTACTTCATTTTTTGATATTCAGGTTCATTTATTAGTCCATGTTGTGGATGGAATATAGATTGCAAGTGTTGTCAACACTCGATGGATGTTTGGATCGAGAAATTTATGGGAATATTAAAAGGTTATGTGTGGCAAAGAGAGAAACTAGAAGGATCCATGGCAAAGGGTTGGATGCTTGAGGAGTGCATGTATTATGTTAGTGAGTAGCTTGAAAGAGTTAATGAAGAAACTCCATGTGCATGGACCAAGGATTCTTCTTCAAAAATAACAGATAAGGTATTATAAGGTAAGGGAGTTCCATTTTCATTAACATTACAAGAAAAGAATGATGTTTCTACTTTTGTAGCGTATAATAGAAAATGCATGCAAGCATTCATTGGTGAGTACGAACAAGAAGTTCAAAATCTCCGAAGTTAAAGATGGAGAAACAAAAGATATAGATGTAATCTTGATAATAATGAGATTGCAAATATATCTTCTTTCATGGATTGTCTATATACTGGTTTGCAATGAGCCAATGCAAATAATGAAGAAATCTCAAATGAGCAGAGAGAGTTATTGATAGGCTATGAACGAAAGGTAATTTTATTTTAATAATATTCTACTATATATATGTATATTAGTTTCTCTTTACTAAATTAATTTCTTTTGCAGGTTCAAATGTTCACTAATATGTGGGATTTTGGATAGCATATTAGAATCAAAGCTATTGATTCTTTACATAAAGCAAAGGATTCTAACATTGTTGCTTCCTTCAAGCAACTATAGTATGCTAACTCAAAAGGCACGAACCTTATAGATAGAGAACTTGGTTATGTGGGAACTGTTGTTGGTATTTATGAAATATCATTTTGTATACTCAAATACGTAAAAATAAGTTTATATTTTTTATGATAAAGTTTATTATTTTTTAAAGCACCTAATAATGGCTTTTTGTCTTTATATATTTTGATAATTCATTTTGAAGGTTGAGTGGTTTCAAGCTGAGTACAAAGGTAGGAATTCCACATTGAGAAAGGAATTATCTAGGTTTTGGGCAATTGATTCCTCTAAGGGAATGCAATCTACTACAGAATCATATATTCTTCCTAGGTTCTTCCTAGGCATAATGAAGAAACATTTTTTTATAAAAACCTTGATGCTCATCCTTGGTGCCAGGTCATTTCATGTTCAACCTAGAGGTAGGTCATTGTTTGAACAGTTTATTGTTACAGAGATCGAAGAAAGTCCTCTTGATGATTCACCATTAGATATTGATACTATACATCAGCATATCAAAGAGAAATTAGAATCCTTGTACATGACATTGATACTAATCTTCTTGATGAAGAGGATAATACTCTACATGCTAACTCTACTTGTGATGTAGAGAAATTACCAAAAATTGATATTAGTCCATCAATAGATGATGTCATTCATGAGAACATTGATTTAATAATAGAAGGAATAAATGAAATCAATAAGGATAATGAAGATAAGACTATTATATATATATATATATATATATATATATATATATATATATATATATATATATATATATTTATTGTAATAAAAATATATGTAGATTGTTATAAAATTAGATATATATACTCTTATATATATATATATATATATATGTGTGTGTGTGTGTGTGTGTGTGTATGTGTGTGTGTGTATAGATGTGTGTGTGTATGTATAGTGTGTGCATGCATGTGTATCTATATGTGTGTATGCATGTGTATGTGTGTATATATGCATGTGTATGTGTATATATGTGTGTATATATGATTATGTGAGTATATGTGTGTGTACATATGATTATGTATGTGTATGTGAGTATGTGTATGTTACTATGTGTGTATTCATGTATATGTGTGTGTCTCCATGCATGTGTATGTGTGTGTGTGTAAATGTGCATGTATATGTGTGTGTATGTGTGTATGCATGTATGTGTGTACCTCCAAACGCAATCCTTTCTCTCTCTCTCATATACATATATACATACATACATAAACACACATACACATATCCACATATATATACATACACACATATGTTGGAGTTTATTGATCTCCAAAGTACAGCTAGAAGTAGGTGAAACCCAACAGGACCTAGTTGACTTTTTCACAAACTTGTATGCACAGACCAATTTTCTTGCAGAGCAAATTTCTCTTTACTCACTTGGAATTTTCCAAAACTGTTTCACACACATAAACTAGACTCTAAGAGCTTTCCAACAAGATATAGAACACCTCAAATGGATAAATACACAATGAGCTATGACCTCTGCAATATGCAGCTTTAATGGAGACCTTGAAACAGAGATGAACCTGAGGACATACATCACTTGCAGAGACTACTGCTCTTAACTCACAACTCCAATGAATCTTAAAATTTCCAGAATACAAATAGACTTGGAGAGATTTCTAACAAGCCAAAGAACACATGATTTGGATACATACACAAGGAGATATGACCTCTGCAAGTTGGATGTTTAATGGAGACCTTCAGCAGGGATAAAAAAACAGAGAACACACACTACTTGCAGAGAGTGTTGCACTCAGCTCACAAATCCAATGATTATGAAAATTGGTACTATGAAAGTAGACAAGAAGAGCTTTCAAATGAGCTATCAAACATGTAAATTGGATATATAATGAGGGAGATACAAGCTCTGCAATCTCTGCATACAAAACTACAGCAGTGTAGAGATACACATATGACTCTCTTGGACATCCCACAAGATCACGACTTTTCTCCTCTTTTTATAGCATGGGAAACTAATCTAAAACCTTCTTAATACATCTAAATTCGTGGTAGACACTTGGATGGAGGTATTACATGACTCAAGTGCTCAAATAAGCAAAGTATTGATGGACTTTGAGAACTACCCACATCGACCTTCCACTAGGACACCACTGAAGCTCCGTTGTGACTCACTAATTTGACTCACCATGTTCTAGAACTCACGTGGTATTTTTGCTACATTTTATGAATAATATGAGCCTTCTTGAAGTATTTGAAGACTTCCCAAAGGTATTTACATAATTTGAAACTTGTACCCTACATAAAACAAATGTTCGCAACATTCTCCCCCTCAAGTTTCAAAGGGTATTTCCTTCATGCCAAGAATATAGTTGAATCTTTGAAGCTTTGGTCCATCCAAGGATTTGGTGAAGATATCTGCAACTTGATCCTTTGTTCCAACAAAAGAAACCTGCACTTCATTGTTCATGGCCTTCTCTCGAACATAATGATAGTGAACCTCTATATGCTTTGTTCTAGCATGAAAAATAGGATTTGAGGTCATATGAATGCTGCTCAAGTTATCCCCATATATCAGTGGTACATCAACCTGCACATTCAAGTCATGAAACAACTTTTTAAACCACATAACCTCAGTAGTAGCCAATGCTAAACCTCTATACTCAGCCTCTGTAGAAGATAAAGCAACTGTAGGCTGTTTCTTTGAACTCCATGTTAATGTCTTGTTTCCTGCTATTACCACATATCCACTTGTGGATCTTCTGTCATCTTTGCTTCCAGCCCAATCTGCATCACTAAAGACTTTAAGAGTTAGATCAGCATCATGACTATAAAATAATCCTTCGTTCATGGTACCTTTCAAATACCTAAGCACTCTTTTCGCTGCATGCATATGAGGTACTCTAGGTTCATGCATAAACTGTGACAATACTCCCACTGCATAACATATATCAGGTCTAGTTTTTGTTGCATAAATCAAAGATCCTACCATGGATCTATATACATTCATATCATGCAACTCATCACCTTCCTTTGCACTCAGCTTTACATTACATTCCATTGGAGTAGAAACAAATTTACATTCCTGCATACCAAACCTTTTCAGCATATCACATATATACTTTCTTTGTATCAACCACATACCTTCATCGCTATACACAATTTCAATCCCAAGAAAGTATCTGAGCAAACCAAGATCTGAAATTTTAAATTCCTTTCCCAAATTACCTTTTATCTCATCAATTGCTTTTGCATCATTCCCTGTAATTAACAAGTCATCCACATAAATGCATACATAGACACACATGCCATCTACATGTTTTACATAAAGTGAAGGATCAGCATGACTCGCTGTGTATCCTTGCAGCATAAGATACTTTACCAACCTTGCATTCCATGCTCTAGGTGCCTGCTTAAGACCATACAATGCCTTCTTTAACCTGCATACATGATTAGGATATTTTGCATCCACATAACCATCTGGTTGTGACATATACACTTCTTCATTTAACTCACCATTAAGAAAGGCATTCTTTATATCGAGTTGATATATATTCCACCTTTTACTTGCAGCTAAAGCCAACAAAGTTCTCACCGTTGCCATATTTGCTACTGGACTAAATGTTTCCTCATAGTCCACACCTTGAGTTTGATTATATCCTTTTGCTACAAGTCTAGCCTTATATCTAGACACACTACCATGACTATTTCTTTTAATCTTAAAAACCCACTTGCAACCAATTACCTTTTGCTTTGGTGTACTTGGAACTAAATTCCAAGTCTTGTTATCCTGTAGTGCTTCCATTTCTTCTCTCATTGCTTTCTCCCACTTTTCATCTCCTTTGGCCTCATCATAACATGTGGGTTCATTTTCCTGCTCAACTTTTGTCATAAAAGCATAATGAGTATTCATGAAAGATTCATAAGTATACCTTTGAGGTTGCTTACTTACTCTTGAAGTTCTTCTTACCTCCAATGTAGATGCTCTTCCTTTCTTATTAGGAACCTTTGATGATTCTCCATACTCACATACATCACTAATTTCCTCTCCTTCATCATTAACTTCAACAAGTTTGAGTTTACCTTTACTTTTAACACTTGGAGGTGACTCTTGCCTTAATCTTCCATTGAAAGGTGATCCTCTTTCTTCATCTAAACCACTCCTTTCATCATTTAAACTTCCTGATGGCTGAACTATGCATTCATCTCCTTCAACCACACCTTCTTCATTTTCATCCATGACCTGCAAACAATTCTTATCTGCATACCATGAAAGTGATTCATCAAAGTTTACATCTCTTGACACAACAACCTTATTGGTATGAGGATTATAGCATCTATATCCTCTTTGAGTATCTGCATAACCAATAAATATACATTTTTCTGATTTTGCATCAAGTTTAGATCTCACCTCACTAGGTACATGTACATAACATACACAACCAAATACTTTCAAATGACTTACACTTGGTTTCCTTCCATGCCATACCTCATATGGTGTCAAATGATGAACTCCAGCAGTCGGAACTCTATTCATAATGTAAACACTTGTGCTAACAGCTTCAGCCCAAAAATAATTAGGCAAACACATATCATTAAGCATACTTCTAGATGCTTCTGCTATGATTCTGTTTCTTCTTTCTGCGACTCCATTTTGTTGTGGAGTATACCTGCATGTAACTTCTCTTTTGATACCTTCATCATACAAAAAATCAGTAAAAGCTTGAGAGAAATACTCTCCCCCTCCATCAGACCTTAGCTTCTTAATATACCTTCCTGTTTGCTTTTCGACATATGATTTGAACTTCTTGAAACAATCAAAGACCTCACTCTTATGTTTAATGAAATACACAAATGTCATTCTACTATGATCATCAATGAATGATACATAGTACTTATTACCAATCAAGGATGCCTCTTTAGTAGGTCCCCACACATCTGTGTGTATGAGATCTAGCAAACCATCACTTACATAACTTGAATGCTTGAAAGGTTGTCTACTCTGCTTACCCATTTGACATGCTTCACAAAGATGCACCATATGTTGCTTAGTAAGATCAGGTAATCCTTCAACAATCCTCTTCTTTGATAGCTCCTTTAACCTGTGTACATTCATGTGTCCAATCCTTTTGTGCCATAGATCAAGCTCTGCTATTCGATGCATACCATAAGAGAAATAGTTTGTATGATTTGGGTTTACCTTGAATGTAAACAATCTACCTTGTTTTTGACCTCTAGCAATTAACCTCCTTTGCTTTGGATCCTCAATGAAGCAACCTGCATGATTAAATCTCACTTGTAGACCTTTTTCTACCATTTGACCAACCGACATCAAATTCTTAGTGATCGTTGGCACATAAAGTACATCCTTCAAGCAATTTGTCTTGCTCTTATCCTGCATAACAACATCTCCAACCTGCATAATCTTATGTGTTGTATCATCTCCTGTTTCAACATGACCTTTACATGACGGATTATGCATATTAGAAAACCATGAAGCATCATGAGACATGTGATTAGAACAACCACTATCTACATACCATACATCGCTATTGCAATTCATCTTAGTTTCTACATTCATCATAAGAAGAGAATCATAATCATCACTTTTACCTTCAACTGCATAATTTCCTTGTTGTTTACCTCTTCTTGAATAGCCTCCTCTTCGATTACCACCTTGATTATTTTCATTTTGATAACAATCTTTGGCATAGTGTCCATACCTTCCACATATATAGCAATTGTTCTTATTATCTTCACTCCTTTGTCTTTGGTTGTAGTTGTAGTAGCCTCTCGTACCTCTAGCGTTTGATCTTCCTTTTCCTCTTGTGTTGAAGAAGCCACTTGAAGTCCTTTGATCATAGCTCCTTCTTCCTCGACCTCTATTTGAACCTCTTCCACCTCTGTTTCCACCTCTTGATGATCCTACATAAAGAGCTTGTCCTTGAGATCCTTTTTGATTTGAAATAGAACCATTTAGATTCATCTCCTCCGTGACCATGAGGGCAATAAGTTGATCAAAATCTGGTAATTCTCCTCTGACATAAACTGAAGTAATGAAGGGTTTCCATCTCTCATCATCTTTGAGTCCGTTGAGAGTATGTGCAACCAAGTCGTCGTCCTCCACATGAGCTTGAATTGATCCTAGTTGATCTGCAATCTCTTTAACTTTCAATATGTAATCATTGACCGATGTCCTTGTATCTTTCTCTATGTTATTCAACTCATTTTTGAGTTGAATCTTCCTTGCTCTTGTACCTGTAGCATACAACCTTTCCAATGCAAGCCAAACATCTCTACTTGTGTCTAGATCTTGTATGTGTCCTACCATTGAATCTTGAATATTTTGTGATAAAATGAATATAACCCTTTTGTCTCTCTCATTCCAAAGTCTAAAATCCCTCAATTGTTGCTGATTTGGGTCCTCTGGTAATGTGGGTTTGATATCTGTGCCGTCAATCAAACCATACAAGCCTCTACCTTGCAAGTATGCTGTGATTCTAAACTTCCATGCTTGATAATTGGTCTTATCAAGCTTCTCTATTTGTGCATGTTGGTCTCCCATAATACAAATGCTAAGCTTCCTCCTTTAAGCCTCCTTTCCAATGTGTGTGATGAGAAGAAATATAATATTTACCTTGTAAATGAGGTATGTGCACCTTTCTTTGCTTGGATCTCTGATACCAATGTTGGAGTTTATTGATCTCCAAAGTACAGCTAGAAGTAGGTGAAACCCAACAGGACCTAGTTGACTTTTTCACAAACTTGTATGCACAGACCAATTTTCTTGCAGAGCAAATTTCTCTTTACTCACTTGGAATTTTCCAAAACTGTTTCACACACATAAACTAGACTCTAAGAGCTTTCCAACAAGATATAGAACACCTCAAATGGACAAATACACAATGAGCTATGACCTCTGCAATATGCAGCTTTAATGGAGACCTTGAAACAGAGATGAACCTGAGGACATACATCACTTGCAGAGACTACTGCTCTTAACTCACAACTCCAATGAATCTGAAAATTTCCAGAATACAAATAGACTTGGAGAGATTTCTAACAAGCCAAAGAACACATGATTTGGATACATACACAAGGAGATATGACCTCTGCAAGTTGGATGTTTAATGGAGACCTTCAGCAGGGATAAAAAAACAGAGAACACACACTACTTGCAGAGAGTGTTGCTCTCAGCTCACAAATCCAATGATTATGAAAATTGGTACTATGAAAGTAGAGAAGAAGAGCTTTCAAATGAGCTATCAAACATGTAATTTGGATATATAATGAGGGAGATACAAGCTCTGCAATCTCTGCATACAAAACTACAGCAGTGTAGAGATACACATATGACTCTCTTGGACATCCCACAAGATCACGACTTTTCTCCTCTTTTTATAGCATGGGAAACTAATCTAAAACCTTCCTAATACATCTAAATTCGTGGTAGACACTTGGATGGAGGTATTACATGACTCAAGTGCTCAAATAAGCAAAGTATTGATGGCCTTTGAGAACTAGCCACATCGACCTTCCACTAGGACACCACTGAAGCTCCGTTGTGACTCACTAATTTGACTCACCATGTTCTAGAACTCACGTGGTATTTTTGCTACATTTTATGAATAATATGAGCCTTCTTGAAGTATTTGAAGACTTCCCAAAGGTATTTACATAATTTGAAACTTGTACCCCACATAAAACAAATGTTCGCAACAACATAAACATGTATGCATGTGACCTGATGTGTGTGTACGTTTGTGTATATATGTGTGTGTATATAAATATTTGTAGAAATATATATGTAAATATATGTGTATATTATGTGTGTGTGTATATATATATATATATATATATATATATATATATATATATATATATATATATATATATATATATATATACATACATATATATATATATATATATATATATATATATATATATATATATATATATATATATATATATATATATATATATGTATGTATGTATATATATATATATATATATATATATATATTATATATATATATATATATATATATATATATATATATATATATAATATAACAAATAAAAGCAATGCATACGATGCATTATTGTGATGATGAGCCATAAGTTTTCACATCTCTTGTGCAACCACCCACTCTTAAATTGTGTCTCAAGTGAACTAAGGACATATTTTTTATCCCTCTCATCATGCTCAGTACAAACAATACCATGTAAATAAAACATAAAAAATATATATTTAATGTATATATAAAACTTATACTTACTTCCAATACAAGTGGACAAGGCACAGGTAGGAGTCACATAATGCTCAGATTCTTCTTTTGAACTCCAATGCATTCCCTATATACACTATATTTCCCTTTTGCTCTATATTGCACTCTAGCCCTAGGGTGCCTATGCATGTCCTCATAGGAACCTATGCTCTGCTCTCATGATCCGGAGGTGCTATAGGGCTCCTCAAAATAGATAGATAAAAATAAATAAAATTATGTGTTATAATATCATTAAAAAAAAGTTTTGTAAAAAAAAACATACATATGAGCAGGTAGTTCTCTTCCTGCATGTGGAGCTACAGAACAACCCTCCTATAGTCGCTCAATACGCATTTGGATCGTAAAATCCAACTCATCATCAAGCATCTTTGAGTACTTGTGCATGACAATCCCTAAGGTATCAAGTGGAACTCTTGCTTTCATATGACTTTTTATGAGAATAAGTTTCACCTTTCTCTCTCTAATAGGATCCATATTTGTACATATAAAAAAAAATGGGTTAGAAGTCAATATATGTATGTGTATATATGTATGCATGTATATGTATGTGTGTGTATATGTATGTGTATGTATATGTATGTGTGTATGCATGTGTATATGTGCACTGCGTATGCATGCATATGTGTATATGCATGTGTATGTATGTGTGTATGTATATGCATGTGTGTATGTATGTGTGTATGTCTATGTATGCATGTATGTATGTATGTATGTATGTATGTATGTATGTATGTATGTATGTATGTATGTATGCATACACATGTGAATTATGTACACATATATATGCATGTGTGTGTATGTGTGTCTCTATGTGTGTGAATATTTATGTTTAGCGTGTGTATATGTGTTTTCATATGTGTGTATGTATATGAGTATGCATGTGTATGTGTAAGTATTTGTCTCTATGTATGTGTATATAAATATGTAAAAGTATGTGTGTATACATATGTGTGTGTGTATGTATGTATATATGTATATGTATATATATGTGTGTGCATGTAAATTTATGCATAGAGTTATGTGTTTGCGGGTCTATGCATGTCCGGGTATATACATGTATGTAACTAATAACTATGTGTGTGTAAGTATATGCATATGTTTTTTGGGAGGTATGCATGTGACCTGATGTGCATATACATATATGTATGCATATATATGTGTGTGTGTATATGTATGTATATGTATATGTGTATGCATGTGCATGTGTGTATGCATGTGTATGTGTATATGCATGTGTGTATGTATGTTTGTGTATACACATGTATGTATATGTGTGTATGTATATGTAAGTACATATATGTGTGTGTATGTGTATGTGTATGTAGGTGTATATGCGAACGTTTGTATGTGTGTATACATTACAAGGAACACAGGTGCATAGCGATGGTTAAGGCAACACAATCTTGTCGCTATAAAATTGCAAAACACATCGCAAGAAGCGTGGAGAATGGACTGCCGATTAAATGATAAGGAAAACGATGTCTTTTTCAATGTATGGCATGACGGGAGGTGCGTGTTCAGTGTCGCTAAAGCAACAGTTTAAAAAAGCATCACATAAGCGACACTTTTTTGCATCACATAAGCGACAGTAAACAACATCGCTTATGGGATGCCAATTCTAGTGCTTTTTACGATGCCTTACCATTGCTCACACGACGACTTGTTGAAGAAAACAAAATAAAATGTTGGAGGCTCTTTGATCGGCATGTTCACGCATCTGATCGAAGAGCTCTCCAACGTTCACAATTGTGCTATGCTTACGCGCTGAAACAAGTGTATGCAGAATTGTTGTTTTGCCTAATCTTCATCTTATTGTCTCTCTCTATCTCTATTCCTCTCTTTCTACCTCTTTCTCTCTTTGAATTCTCTTTCAGTCTCTCAGTCTCTCTCTTTATTGCAAGTTATTCAAGAAGCTAAGCAAGCAAAAAATATGGCTAACTATCGTAAGTACAATTTCCATTGTTTGTATATCATTTGAATTGTGTTATTTTCATTAGTTAGCATACTCACACTTATTGATATGCACATATACACTTATACATGATGCATATGCACGTTCACACATATACACATATACACATGCACACATACATATATACACACACATGCATGTGCACATACACTTACACATACACACACATACACATGGATATGCACAAAAAGTTCTACAACCACATAAAAAAGACTTGCATGCATGCATTATTGCATATATATATATATATATATATATATATATATATATATATATATATATATATATATATATATATATATATATATATATATATATATATATATATATATATATATATATACATACACTTAAATACATGTATATGCACATCCACATGCATGCACATTCACATGCATGCACATGGATGCAAATGGAAATGCATCCACACACACATGCATGTTTCATACATATACTTAAATACATGTATATGCACATCCACATGCATGGACATCCACATGCATGCACATTCACATGCATGCACATGGATGCAAATGGAAATGCATCCACACACACATGCATGTTTCATACATATACGCATGCATATACATACACTTGTATATGTTTATACACATACACATACACATAGATATGCACATATGTATATATACACACACATAGACATATATATGCAAATATGTACACACACACATATACACATTCACACACATGCACATACATACATATACACATATACATGCACATACACACATATACACATACACTTACACTTACACATATACATGCACATACACACATTCACATTCACATGCACATACACATATACACACATATACACTTACACATGCACATGCACATACATACATATACACACACATACACACACATACACATGCACATGCACATGCACATACACATACATACACATATATACTTACACATGCACATGCACATACATGCATATACACATATACATATGTACATACATTCATATACAAACACATATTACACACATATACATGCACATACGTACACAGACATATTACACACATATACATGCACATACGTACACACATATGAATGAATTATATAATTAAAGTACTAAAACATATGCTTAATATAAACAATAACAACAATCAATAGAACAAAACTTTGCATTACTTAATACCATACACGCAATTCAAATCATAATTGGAATGAAAAAAAAAAATAATAATAATAAAAAAAAAATATATGTATATATATATATATATATATATATATATATATATATATATATATATATATATATATATATATATATATATATATATATATATATATATATATATATATATACATATCCAATGTCATAATCAAGAATCCTAATCATCATCACCATCATGAGCATCATAATCATCCTCATCCTCATCCTCATCATCATGATCACCATGTGAGGATCGAGATCGTCCCTCGTGTGTCTCTCTCTCCACCTCATCCATATCTTCCTCTCCATAATACTCCTGTATTACATATAACAAACATAAATAAGTAAAACAATTAAAACATCCATAAAAATAAAATAATTATATAAAATTTAATAATACTCACAAAGGCATCCGGGTGATCTTGCATATACTCGCTCAAACACCTGTTGGAGCAAGTCTATGACAAGCCTAAGTATTGGCTTGAGTCTCACAAAGTCTTAGAGGAAGCTTTAAAAAGAAGACTATGTAAAGTTCACTTGTGAACTACCTCTTGTAACTTTTGAAGAGTTTACTTAATGTAAAAGTAAGAGAATCTTAAGTGGTTGAGTCCACTTGATCAAGAATGGAAAGAGGAGCCACGAATTCGTGATTTGTGGTAGGTAGAGAATCAAATCAATCATTGATTGATTGGAGAGTGATTGAGGGAAGTTAGCCTCCCAAACTCAACTATAAATAGATGGTAGTTTTAGTCGTGGTTAGAGAGACCTATGTGAAGACCTCCAAGAGCTGAGCTTTATGCCATATCAAGGTGTGATTACAATGCACACATATGTATCAGTAAGTCATTGTATTGTACAAGCAATATACTTTCATTTTCATGATTATTTGAGTTCATCTTTCCATGTTCTTGTGAAGTGTACTACTCACTGCCATTACTCTCAGTTTTCTCAGTCAGCTTGCAGAGATGTTTTCTCTAAGCTTGGTGCATCATTTTCAGTGATTTAACTTGGTAAAGTTAGCTCTATAAGTCTACTATATGCTCACAAATTTTCATGTCATTTGGATGTTGTAATCTTCAGTTATGTTCATTTGAAGTCAACAGGGTCTGTTCATCTTCACTTCTCTCTCAGGTACCCGACTTTTTCACTCATCTTGTCAGAGCCATTTCTCAGTGGTTACTTATCCAACTTCAGTTATTTAAAGCTTGTTGGATTCAACTTACTGTCTAGTATAACCATACAAGTTTTCATAATCATTGGATTTCTACATTGTGAGGTATGTTGATTTTTCTGCTCACTGGTCTATTTCTGTAGCAGCCCGTGAAAATCGGGATGATGTCATCACTTGTTAAAACTCATTCTCAGTGTGTGGCTCATTATTTTTTATGAGATTACTCTTGAAAGTTAGCTCTTTAAGTTGCCTAGACTTCCCCAAGAGGAATTGAGCTATTTGCTGCTGTGCTCAGAGAATTATGTAAAACACTGGACAGGTGTATGAACCAAGAATAGCAAGTTTTCACCTCTGAGCTAACTCCAACTTATCTGTTTTGATCTATCTTTTTGAGAGTGATCTTCCAAGGTACATAGGGTGTCTAATACATCCATTGGCAAGCTAAAAGGGCCCACCATATACTCCTGGAGTTCATTTGGCTGGTGTAGATCAAGGATTTTGCAACACCTCTTCATCTTCAAGCACATACCTATCCATCTCTTCACAACACCGATATCCAAAATGTGTAGCATACTCGATCTCATGTTTTGTAGGATATCGGCCATAATCCTTTTGTTGCATTGAAACAAATAAAAAAGATTAGTTTCTTGGATTTTAACTAAAATAAAAAATATACTCACAATAACACATAAACTTACAAATGTAGCTACAAAACCATGATCAACAGCCTGCCTATTTAAAGAAAAAATAAATAAATTAAATGTAAAAAATTACTAAAATATATGAAAATTATAAATATAAACTATTAATTTGTATACCTTTTACTGAGAAAATGACTCCAGAAGATGTAGCTGTCTACAAAAAAAATTGCCACATCTTAGGTGGTATGTTAGGTCGCCTCTTATTTTTTTCCACCATACAATATCTCCTGTTAATTTAATCTCAAACAGAAAAAAGAATCAGAATACATACACATATATACACACATACACATACACATACCCACACACACATATACGTGCAAACATATACACATACATATATGCATACATATACACATATACACATATACACGCATATAATATAAACACACATATACATATCCACATATATACATACACACATACACATGCATGCATATACACTCATTCATACAAAATACGTGCATGTATCCCACAATAACGTGTATTTGTGTATATGTGAATGTGTGTATGTGTAAATGTGTATATGTGAATATGTGTGTATGTGTAAATATGTATATGGGCATGTTTATGTATGTAAATAATCAGATTATTAATATCAAATACCACTATTTGTAGATTCTGATCAATCAGATGGAACTCCACCACCGTCTCCTAATCATGCAAGGACTATATACTGTAAGTATATCAAACATTTAATTTTAAATATATTTTATAGATACATAACTTATATATTTTTTGTTTCTTGTTATAATAAGATTCTGATTAATCAGAGGGCACTCCACCACCTCCTACCCATGCAATGACTTCACATGTGTCCTTCGATAGGAGTTATGATGAATTTTACTATCAAGAGCATATTATATGTTGTTGTAACTCTTGCTATGGCACATATCGAAGGCCACGATTGGAATGTATTGAACTGAGGTAGAGTATGGTATTTTTGAGCATGCACCATCACCTAGTCAACGTGATAATGCTTGGGCATGTATTTTTTCTATAAATTAATGTCATTATTTTATTTAAAACCCATATACAAAATCATATTACTATTGATATACAGGAATACTTGCTCTGTGATGATGATGATGATAATTTTTTTCATAATGTTAATATACCTCGTACATGTCATGGACTTGTTCATCAATTACAAGTAGAGGTTTCTAGAAATCCTCTACCTTTTGGTTTAGAGACTGAAATGGCTCGAG
Source organism: Ceratopteris richardii (assembly GCA_020310875.1). Lineage (NCBI taxonomy): Eukaryota > Viridiplantae > Streptophyta > Polypodiopsida > Polypodiales > Pteridaceae > Ceratopteris > Ceratopteris richardii. Next base: position 62,209,421 of record CM035441.1, read on the forward strand.
ATTATCCATTGCTAGCTTGTGATTGTTATCTAGTACAAACATATGATAGAAGAAGATATGGAGGATGGAAAAGAGGACCACTTCCTTTAGATGGAGAGGTTTTCAACTTTTGGGGTAATCGCTATATGACTACTCCATCCACTATTACTAATGTTGGTCGTGGTCTCTTTACTGTAGAGGATTTGTATATGCACTGAACTTTGAAGTCACTCTTATGTCATTTTGTGGTCCTATATATGGAAGGGGAAATTGGCATCGACTTGCACGTTATGTTCAAAGCATGAGGACTTATGGAATATGCTTGAATGCAACATCCTTTACTAGTAGAAGGATTTCACATGCAGAAAATGAAAGATTATATATTGATGGAAGACCTTACACACATGGAAATATAGGAGGTTTAATAAAGAGTAGTCGAGGGTTACATAATAGTTCGAGGACTAATTGCACATTTGAGGAGCATGAAAATAGTCATGAATCATCATACATGAGTAGACATGTATCAAGATACATAGTTGTCAATGCTATTACTACATTACATGCTGGTGATGAGTTATTAGTGAATTATGGATGGCGTAGACCTCCAAGAGCACCTTTTAGCTAGAGAGAGAATGAAAATTTTCTATCCATATTTAATAACTTACATATTTAATTTTATGTTTAGAGTTTAATTTTTATTCATTTATGGAATACTTATGATTTTTATTCATGTGTGTAGATTCCAACACATGATGTTGATGATATTCCTCCACACAATTCACAATTGTTAGTAAGACCTCATTTATCAGAAGCTTCTATGAGGAGGCTACACAAAAGTGATCTTTTGAAATATGCAAGGTTGAAAGATCTATATTCAAAAGAAGATAAAGCACAAGATTTGTGTGACAATTATGAAGATGATGGCATGTCAGATTTTATTGAGGATTGGTATCAAAATGACAGTGAGAGATTGATATTTCTAAAAATGAGAAATATCTTCGAGAGGAATGACTAAAACATGTATATGAAGAAAGTCGTTTGACATAACTAAGTGCGAGCTTACTTATACTCAATCTTCAGAATTGTTTTGGATGGAGTAATGTATCTGTTTCGACACTACTATATTTTTCAATTTTCTATCTATTTATATATATACATGCATACATATATACATATAAATACATACATACCTAGACATACATATACATGAATGCATACACACATGTAAACATACACACACATATGCACACATACACATGTTATGAGAGTAAGGTCAAATTATACATACCTGTATCGAATGAAATATTTTTTCCATCTTGCCTTTGGAATTGGCCACTGAGTCTTTAGAATCTTCTTGACACATCTGCTTCTCCTATTCTACTCAACCTAATACTTGTGCTGCTAACTCTTTTATGAACTTTGCATACAAATATTAAGTATCAGTTAGCTATGGAGGTATTAGGTCATTTGGAAAGTGGGAGAACCAAATGTATTTGGAAGATTTTGAAGGATGGAAGAATAATTTCAAAGGATAGGTAGAAAGAAAGCATCCATTCAATGGAGGTTCTTGTTTTTACCGTAGCTAAAGTAAAAACAAGAAGTTGCATTGAATGGATGCTTTTTGTCTGCCCATCCTTTAAATCTATTCATCTATCTTTCAAAATCTTCCAATTAGATTTGATTCTCTTATTTTTGAAACTACCTAATACCTCCATAGCTAACTGATACTTTATATTTGTAAAAAAATATGTACGTTTTAGTTAGCAAGGCATGTAATTGATTGACTATAAAATGGGAGACAACCAAATGATTGAGTGGTCTAGATATCTATATGAAAGTCTGCATATATAGACATACACATAATTATACAACACATACATGCATATAGACATACACACATATACACACATACACATGTTATGAGGGTAAGTTCAAATTATACATACCTGTATCAAATGAAGATGTTTTGTCCATCTAACCTTTAGAATTGTCCACCCAACCTTTAGAATATTCTTGATGCATCTGCTTCTCATATTCTATAAGTCCACCTAATACTTGTGCTGCTAACTCTTTTATGAACTTTGCATACAAATAGTAAGTATGAGTTAGCTATGGAGGTATTAAGTCGTTTGAAGAATAGGAGAAGTAAATTGACCTTGAAGAATTTGAAGGATGGAAGAATAATTTTAAAGGATGGGCGGACACCAAGTGCAAGTTTTTGTTTTTACCTTAGCTACGGTAAGAATAAGAACTTGCACTGAATGAACACTTCATGTCCACCCAACCTTTAGAATTATTCATCCATTTTCCAAAATCATCGAGAGAAATTTGCTTGTCTAATTTTCAAACAACCTAATACCTCCATAGTTAGTTGATACTTAATCCTTGTAAACAAATATGTAAGTCTTAGTTAGCAAGACAGGTAATAGATTGACTATAAAATGGGAGATAGCCAAATGATTCAGTGCTCTAGATATGAAATTCTGCAAACCATAATATACAAAAAAAAACGAAATCAAATATACACAGCTACACATGCATACATACATATACATACATACCTACACATTCATACACATACATACACATACATACATACATACAAATATATACAAACATACATATACATATATGCATACACATACATATACACCTATAAAACACATATACACACATACATATACACCTATAAAACACATATACACACATACATACATGTACACATATGCATACGTATATGCATGCACATGCATATACACATCCACATACACATACACATAAGCATACACATATATAAAATTATATGCATATATATATATATATATATATATATATATATATATATATATATATATATATATATATATATATATATATATATATATATATACACACACACACACATACATATATATATATATATATATATATATATATATATATATATATATATATATATATATATATATATACACACACACAACCACACACACACACACACATATATATATATATATATATATATATATATATATATATATATATATATATATATATATATATATATATATATATATATATATATATGTGTGTGTGTGTGTGTGCGTGTATATATATATATATATATATATATATATATATATATATATATATATATATATATATATATATATATATATATATATATATATATATATATATATATATATATATATATATATATATATATATACGCGCGCACACACACACACACACACACACACACACACACACATATATATATATATATATATATATATATATATATATATATATATATATATATATATATATATATATATATATATATATATTTAATATGTATTTTTTATGAACTTACAGGTTATTATCTAAAAAGTTTTTACCAAGTCAGAATATTCTTCCTACTTCACATGATGAAATGAAGAAGATAATCAAAAATCTTGGTATAGATTATCAATGTATACATGCATGTACTAACGATTGTATTTTATATAGAGGTGAATATGTAGGCTCTTTGACATGTCCTAAATGTCAATCTCCTAGATATAAGGAAGAAGATTGTAAAATCCCAAAAAAGGTATTGAGACATTTTCCATTGCCTCCAGAGATTAGACATATGTTTCAAAGCCCTGAATTATCAAAGCTTTTTATATGGGGACATGATCATAAAATTACTGATGGAATAATCAGAATTCCTCATGATAGTGTTGCTCTTTAGCATATTGGTTCTACATGGCCCGAGTTTGCACAAAATACATAGTTAAGAGTTGCATTAGATGGGGTTAATCCGTTCTCCATGAAATCTAGTAAATGGTCAACATGGCCAGTTGTAGTCATAAACTACAATCTTCCACCATATCTTAGCATTAAAAAGGAACATTTAATGCTTTCAATTTTAATGTGAGGAAAAAGACAAGTTAAAGATAAGAATATATATCTTGCTCCTCTCATTGACGATGTCCAAGAGTTATGTAGAGGCATTAATGTCATTGATGTATCGAAAAGCATCAATGAAAGACATATTACAGTTTGTGGTATGGTGGCTTGGACTATTCACAATTTTATAGGATATGGTGTTTGTTTAGGTATTGATGTAAGTTTTTTATTCCATATGCATACAAATAAATGTGATTTAATCTAATTATATTTTTATTGTTTTCATGATGCAGGAATATCTACTAAGGGTTATAAAGCTTGTCCATATTGTAGTGATTCGACATCGATGATTCTTGCCTGATGATCATCCATCAAGGTCTAAAAGAGAAGCGATACATTTTAACATTGGAACGCTTGAAACAGGTCCATGTCCAAAACCTATGATGCCTATGGATTGGTATAAAAACCTATGACGCCTATGGGTTGGTCCATGTCCAATACATTTTAATGGAACGCTTGAAACAGGTCCATGTCCAAAACCTATGACGCCTATGGATTGGTACAAATGGACCTCTAATAGATCTAGAATCAGAAATCTTCACTGATGATGAAGATAAAGAGTATGTGAAGAGAGGTAAAGGAAAATTGGAACTCGCAAAGAAGATATCAATATGATATTCTTTGGAGTAGAGTTAAAATTATGTCATCTTCCTGATCCTATGCATATATTCAAGAATATTGGTTATTCACTATGGCAGCATCTTCTTGGACTAAAAGATACCATAGCATCAAGGAATGATTTGAAAGATCAAAACTCAAATCCAAAGTTATGGCTAGTTTTTTATATACATTGATAGGAAACGACTTATGCACCTGCTCCTTGGGTACTTACAACAAAAGAGATACAGACTATCAACACTAGGATTCAATTGATTCTGACTCCTACAAGATATGGAGCATCTTTCCAAAACATGTTTACTATGGATGATAAGAGCTTATCTAGGTTAAAGACCCATGACTGGCATAACGTTTTGAAACAGATTTTACCTTTGGTTATTGATAGATGTACAATGAAAGGAGTACGAGATGTGATCTATCATCTTGGATCTCTTATAAGGTAATTATGATACTTTTATATTTAATATATATGAATATTTGATATCTTTTATTTTTGAATTAACTTCTTTATAAATTTTTTTATGATATGTATAGGTGGATTTCATCAAAAGAGATTGACAAAAACTCGATCCCACAAAGAAAACGTGAATGCAAAGAGCTATTATGTTTGATGGAGAAAGAGCTTCCTACTTCATTTTTTGATATTCAGATTCATTTATTAGTCCATCTTGTAGATGACATAGAGATTGCAGGTGTTGTCAACACTCGATGGATATTTTGGGTTGAGCAATTTATGGAAATATGAAAAGATTATGTGTGACAAAGAGCGAAACCAAAAGGATCCATGGCAAAGGGTTGGATGTCTGAATAGTGCATGTATTATGTTACTGAGTACCTTGAAAGAGTCTTCTTCAAAAATAATAGATAAGCTATTATCAAGTAAGGGAGTTCCATCTTTATTTACATTTCAAGAAAAAAATGTTGTTTCTACTTTTGTAGCATATAATAGCAAATGCATGCAAGCATTCCTTAGTGAGTACGAACAAGAACTTCAAAATCTCCGAAGTAAAAAGGCAAAGAAACAAAAAAATATAGACGTAACCTCGATAATAAAGAGACTACAAATATATCTTCTTTCACCGATTGGCTATATAATGGTTTGCAATGCGCCAACGCAAATAATGAAGAAATCTCTGATGAGTAGAGAGAGTTAATGATAGGTTGTGAACGAAAGGTAATTTTATTTTAATAATATTTTGTTTTTTTCATATATTTATATTAGTTTCTATTTACTAATTTAATTTCTTTTGTAGCCTCAAATTTTCACTAATATGTGGGCTTTTGGACAGCATATTAGAATCAAAGCCATTGATTCTTTACGTAAAATAGAGGATTCTAATATTGTTGCTTCTTTCAAGAAACTATCACATGCTAGCTCAAAAGACACGAACCTTATAGATGGTGAGCTTGGTTACGTGGGAGCTGTTGTCGGTATCTACAAAATATCATTTCGTACATTCAAACAGGTAGAAAAACATTTTTATTTTTTATGATAGAGTTAGTTATTTTTTTAAGCACATAATAATGGGTTTCTATTTTTATATATTTTGATAGGTCATTTTGAAGGTTGATTAGTTTTGCCCCAAGTATAAA